>MJUU01032460.1:108061-162375 GCA_002080025.1 Modiolus philippinarum
CATTATAAATTTATACTAACCAAATCACTCTGAAAATAAATTTATTTTGAAATCGAATCAGCCTACATAAAACTGTCTTTACAATAACTGTATAAAGTCTTCATTATAAATTTATACTGACCAAATTACACTGAAAATAAATTTATTTTGAAGATCGAATCAGCCTACATAAAACTGCCTTTACAATAACTGTATTAAGACTTTATTATAAATTTATACTGACAAAATCACACTGAAAATAAATTTATTTTGAGGATCCAATCAGCCTACATAAAACTGTCTTTACAATAACTGTATTAAGACTTCATTGTAAATTTATACTGACCAAATCAGTTTGAAAATAAATTTATTTAATTTATTTTGAAGATCCAATCAACCTACATTAAACTGTCTTTACAATAACTGTTTACAGACTTCATAATAAATTTATTCTGACCGAATCATACTGAAAATAAATTTATTTTGTTTAGGATGGCATTGCCTTGGAAATTATATAACCTAGCATTACATTGTTAATAAAAGATCAAAATATAGTTGTTCTATTTTGCTCTCAAAATTATTTATTATTTATTTCAAGGAGTAATGTATGGCCTTACTAATGACATATTATAACAACAACAACATTCGATAAGAAAATTAACAAAATATAGTGGTTACTGTACATTAAGTTTCTGCAGCCATTTCGACAACTTATGTCTCTTCAGTGCAGATGAAATCAAAATATTTAAAATTTAAATGCTTAAAATTATTTTGACTACTTCATTTCAAAATAGATATAGGAATATTCATTCATTTATTTTAAAAATGTGTGTGTTTAGATCCTATTCAAAATTTATTTCAAAACTAAGGAGTATCTCCCTCTCGCATAGCTCTGTCCTTAACTTATTTTGGCTCAACTATTTAGATCCTATTGTTAATTTGTTCTCTATCAGGGTTTACACAAATTTCGGTTTATGGATTTTTAATGCTTTTTTTTATTTGATCTGCACTGAAGAGACATAAGTTGTCAGAACTAAATTAACAGTAAGTTCGGTATTTTCTTATTCTGTTTCTATTGTTTTAACATTTTCTTTCCTTCTTGAAATTCTCTAAAATAAATGAAATGAAATTTAGCAAATTTTGCAGTGGTAATACTTGAGCAAAGTGTCAGATAAAATTTCAAGATATAGGCATTAAACCTAACAAATATATGTTTATCCAGTATCCACCTCATATCTCTAACCGCACATACATGAAATGCTTCAATTTTTCAGTGTTTCAGGTGTTTTTCTGAATCGTCCAGAAAAAACCCCCATCAGAGGCAATTGCAATTCCTTTATTTATTATTCATTATTTTATTTATTTGGTTATTTACTTATTTATTTCTTATACATGTCATGTCTAGTATTCAACTGATTATATTAATATATAATGAGGTGCTAAATGTTTCTGTAATTTCCTTGATAGCCATCAATTTGTTCCAAATGATTATGCTATCTTACTTCCCCCAATTAATGGTATGGTTCATTTGACTAATTCACCAATGTTTGGATTATTTTGAAACACAGATACAAGAATTTGATCAATTCTTTGAGTTTTCTGTGAGTTTTCTTTAAAAGTGTGTGATACATTGCAGTGAATAACACTCTTAAGATCTATTTAATAATTCACTTTAATTCTGGTTTCATTATTCAAATCATTGCTTTTTTAACAATTCTTATACCCTCGCCTATTATAAAAGAGTTAAAATTTGAGATCGGGAAATTTGATATATTATACACATCCTGAAAATTTTCAGTGCTTTTAAGTAAAATATATCCAGCCCTCTTAGACACTGGACAATACTTTTGGTTGTATTTTATTTAGATACCGTAAGTGCTTGAAAATCAGCATTTTTTTGTTTGCTTGCTTTACAAAAAAGGGATAAAACTACAAAAGCTAATATTTAATATACATATATAAAATCATTCTATTAGGGCATATATTCATTGCTCTTTTTTCTTTAGAAATATAGAAAATGCACATATATACTGTACTTGAATTTATAAAATCCTCTATTTATACTATAACAAATTACCAAAGTAACTGTTAATTTAGTTTCTGCAAATGTGAATTTTGACAATTTATGTCTCATCAAAGAACAACTAATCAAAATAATGTTAAGTCAATTATTTGAAATGCCTGTAAAAGCTGATCAAAGAATAAATACCCCCATTGGATCTAAAAAGAATAGCCCATAAATTTTGAAGGGGTATGGGAATGATTAATCTGAAAAAAAATCACTATACAGTCCAGACCATAGGTGTATGATCCAATTACGCATATGGTCCAGAATATATATATATATTGCAGGGCTATGACCCTGCTCTTTTAAGGATGCTTACTGTTCCCGTTTTTGTATTTCTTTCAGATTTTCAGACCATTTTGGTTTTATCCATTCAAAAGCATTACTGTTTTGCACACAAATCCCAATATTTTTTTGATAATTTAATTTGATACATTTAGGGACAATCTGACAAAATTTCATTAAATCCTATTTATTTTGTCACCTCCAGTCATGTATATTAAGACAGAGCATGAACAAAAATTGAAGAATATGCATACTGGACAACATATAAAAATATTCTGATGAACACAAGGATTACATAAAAAAAGTTTTTTTTCAATGTGCCTGAAATTCTTTTGAGATGTAGAAAACATAAAAGTACTTACACTAATCTTCTTATTACTTATGTAAGAAAATGCATTTTCCCCACAAATCAAGCATCTTCATCTTTGAAACCACACAGTTTAATTTACAAATCAGATAAGAGGTCAAATAACAAATGGACAGAATCTTCACACATAATTGTGGTAGTTGTGAAGTGATATGTTAAACTCTCAGCATGAGACTTCTGACAGAAGCCAAAGATTTGACATAATTATATACACTGGGGTCAGCACTGTAAACTTAAATTTGTAAGTCTTAATGACATAACACAAAATCTTTTACTTCTGTTAGAAGTCTCATGCTGAGAGTTTAACGTATCACTTCACAACTACCTCAATGATGTGTGAAGATTCTGTTCATTTATTATTTGACCTTTTATCAAATCTGTAATTCAAAGTGTGTGTAGATAGTATTGTTTCAAAAGAAGATGCTTGATTTGTGATGAAAAAGCATTTCATTACAAGCCCAAACCAATATAAGAAGATTGATGTAAGTACTATTTACGTGACTTTTTATGTCTTCTATTCAGGCACATATTTAATCATTTTTTTTTCTTTCGATTAATAATCTTTATTGCAATCTGTACACTAGTTAGTTAAAACATTAAGTATCGGTGTCTTTTTCCCTGGCTCCTTAACATTAGTAACATGTATATAAACTTTCAATATATAAATGTTAGTACTTGTTATTTAATATTACTAAATAACGTTCAATCCTTATATAAGGTATCACATAAAAAAAATGTCAGTTTATCATGTGCAATGAAGCAGATTTCAAAATAGACAATATCTTTTACAATTTCTTTTTATATAATAAAGTAACATACAGAAATGCAGATAAGAAAAAAATCTGGGAATGATTTTTTTCTTAAATGAGTTAAGTAAATAAATGGTGAAAAAAATAAAAAAGATAAATTACACAATCAATAAAAAAAGAGCAAAATATAATGAAATTTTGTCTGATGATTTTCTATTTTTCTTCTTAAAATTATCTACTTAAAAACAAAGAAAAACTGTTTATTTAATTGAAAATATACGAATAAATAAAAATACATACAGAACAAAAAAAATGTTCATTTCTGAAAATTCAGGATAAAAATCTGAATATACACATTTTATTAAAGTACAGATTTGCAAAAGTAAAAAAGTTGCTCAATACATCTTTTTTTTTTCTTGTCATTTGTTGTTGTATAAAAGATATGTTTGTATGTCATGTATGTTCTGTGATTATATTTTCTTGGCCCTATAAGCGTAATTTGCAAATAAAAGTTATGAAAATTTTCAAGTTTGCCATTTTAACTGCTATGTGTTTTTCTAAAGTGAACTGATTTCTAATGTTCTTGAAAGCTGTATACAGCATTTGTACAGTAGGCTAAAATAAATTTATTTTCAGTGTGATTCTTTCAGTATAAATTAATAATGGAGTCTTAATATAGTTAATGTAAAGACAGTTTTATGAAGGCTGATTCTATCTTCAAAATAATTTTATAATGAAAACTTAATACAGTTATTGTAAAGACAGTTTTATGTAGGCTGATTGGATTTTCAAACTGATTCGGTCAGTATAAATTTATAATGAAAACTTAATACATTTATTGTAAAGACAGTTCTTTGTAGGCTGATTGGATCTTCAAAATAAATTTATTTTCAGTGTGATTTGGTCAGTATAAATTTATAATGAAATCTTAATAGTTATTGTTAAGACAGTTTTATGTATGCTGATTAGATCTTCAAAATAAATTTATTTTCAAACTGATTTGGTCAGTATAAATTTATAATGAAGTCTATATACAGTTCTTGTAAAGACAGTTTTATATAGGCTGATTCGATCTTCAAAATGAATTTATTTTCAAACTGATTCGGTCAGTATAAATTTATAATGAAGTCTTTATACAGTTATTGTAAAGACAGTTTTATGTAGGCTGATTTGATCTTCAAAATAAATTTATTTTCAGTGTGATTCTCTTAGAATAAATTAATAATGAAGTCTTTTTACAGTTATTGTAAAGACAGTTTTATCTAGGCTGAATCGATCTTCAAAATAAATTTATTTTCAGTGTGATTCTGTCAGAATAAATTTATAATGAAGTACTTTTTAAT
The DNA here is from genome assembly GCA_002080025.1 of Modiolus philippinarum. NCBI lineage: Eukaryota > Metazoa > Mollusca > Bivalvia > Mytilida > Modiolidae > Modiolus > Modiolus philippinarum. Next base: position 112,850 of record MJUU01032460.1, read on the forward strand.
TTCTTAAACTATTTAATGACACTTAAATGGGTTTAAATCAATTTTCAAGGTATTTCCGCTAAAAAAGGATTATTGGAATTTTCCTCTTTCATTTTGGAACTAGTTTAATTTGTTATTTATTACCACTGGCCCGATGGCTCAGCTGGTGGACTGTTAGTCCCCGCGGGTATTTACCGTACCAGTAGCCAGTACTTCGGTGCTGGTCTGAAGACAGATTTTATTTGGAAACTTGCAATATCTTAATTTAACAAAATTTTGTTCAAAACTAAGGAGTATCTCTCTCTCGCATAGCTGTCTTTAGCTGATTTTGGCTTTCCTATTTAGATCCTATTTGTAATGTGTTCTCTGTCAGCTTTTACACATATGTTGATTTTCAAATGTTTTGATTTGATCTGCACTGAAGAGACATAAGTTGTCGAAGTGCGCATGTACATAACTTGATTAATAGTAACTTCGGCATTATGTTATTTATGCATGAATGTTACACGCTACATAGTAAGGAATATACGTCCAGTAATCAATAATTCAGCTAAAAAACCAGGTCAATTAATTTAGATAATAAATAAAAGAAGAAAAACCTTGATTTGGACAGAAATACCTCGAAAAGTGGACATCCATGTATGGACATTGGATGATTATTTTTGCTTTCTATACGACCAATAGTGAGACTGTCATAGTTTGTACTGTATTGAGCATTACTTGTCTGTACACTCTTTGTCTGTAATGCTTATAGGCCAATTTGGAATTATGATCTGCCTACAAAGCATCAGCAAAGTGTTCCCCTTTTCAACACACGTGGATGCGCAAAGTCCGCTTTGCAGATAAAGCTATGAAACCAATCCAGGCCCATTGAATTAAAACATATTTGCCATATCAATTTTAAATGACAAAATCGCCATTATTCATTTTTCGGCGATTTTTATTGACTAAACAAGAAAACAGATTGAAGAAAATAATGGCTCCCTTCCTCACATCGTATTTATTCCGTACAATGGTTGTGTTCTTCCGCTGTTGCAGTTTACAGTACGTAACTTTCACAGGCGTTAGTGTGAATATACATATTTTTTTAACTGACTGATATTTTATGATTTTCTAAGATCAGGCTAGGCTCTGAAATTAAGAAATATGCTTTCTGCTATGCGTATGTATACGTGTCAGTTCAGTGTCATCTTTCCAAACTTGCAAGACTTATTTTTATTGGTTCAGTTTACAATTGGTAACATTAACATCTGTGTTGTGTAGTATACTCTCCTCTTATTTGTTGTTTTAAATTACTATATTTTACCCTTCACCGTTAACATTTCTTCAAAGCCATTAATACATCCTCAGCGTGCATAAAGTGACAAGTTCAATAGATGATTTGCTGATTACCGACTTCGATTTCTTTCTTTAAGATTTTCACTCAAGCAAGATCACGTGACACCGGACAAGTTGTCACATGTACCGAAGAAAACCTTATAAATCAGCACCCTGGCATATAAAATCTGTCGAGATATAAAACAAAAGAATAGACACATAAAATGTCATAACATTATGATAAAATACATCAAAGATGAAGTTTTCAAATTGTACAGGTCAAGAGAAAATAATTTTTACGTTTTGGTTAGTTTACGTTGGAAACCTCTCATGTTTGTCTGGTCTAGAGTTGCTTCCCTTTGGATAAGTTTGTAAAAGGCGAGGTCAAATTCGGGAATCCCGGTCTAATTGGCAACTGGTCTATTATCAATGGAAAACTCAGTACTCCCATGATTTACAGTAAAGTGCCTTTGCACTTGATAAAAGCAGTTAGTAAAACAGCGTCATGTTGGCTTTTTTTTTATTTAAACAAAAATTAATTTCATGTATAATGATGATGGAAACTGAGCATATTATATGATTAAACGCAATCTTAGTGGAAATGTAACATTTTTAGCGTGGATACTTTAATAGGGTACCAAACACAAATCATAAAAAAACTGTCTTTTAATTGTCCTAATATTTTTAACAGGAGTATATTAGATCTACTTAAACAACATATTAAAAACTTCAAAGATTTTACCGTTTGAATTTAGAAAAACAATATGCCAATTATGGCATGATTTACATCTTAACGTAATAGACCTGGGGTAACCACAGATTTTCTTTAAATTTTCAGTATGAAATAATTATGTACTCATGTATTTCCAGAAAAAGTCTTTAAAACTTTCACCGTAGATAAATAAGAATTGGCATAAAAAGACTTTAAATTGCTAAACTTCTTCATAGAAACTTGCAAACCTAAATATGAGAGAATAGTTATTCTAAGCATGCATTAAGTGATGACTTAATACGTTGTAAAAACATTGATGAAAACACAGCTGCATTCAATTTCTTCTACATGAAAATCCTAACATTCAATTTTCACAAAAAACTTAAAATCTGACTTTCATTTACTTTAATATTTTTAAGACATTCAAAACGTAGATAGTTAATGTATGCACTTTGAGGCATTTTATATAAGGTGTGCAGTTTCATGATGAAATGCATATTTTATTTCTATTTATGATGAATATTCTAAATCTTTTGTTTTATTCATACCAATCAAAACAAGTGATTTGTGCAGAAAAAGGAGTTATCTCCCCAACCCAAGGTCTACTTCCTTAAATTCGTAATCATAGACGGCTTCAACAATAGGGTAGGGGTTATAAACAAACAGCCCATTTCTTCGGTATTTTATCCTGGAATAGTACAAATGAATGGTTTAAAACCAAAAACCTGGAATGTTTTCTTGATATTTATATTTTGGAAATAACTTAGTAGAAAGTCTTCCAGGGAAGACATGTGTCGCCTGCGTAATAACAAAAAATATTCTAAGTTCCGTCAAACAGGAAGTGGGCATACGAAAGATCCAAAACTCTGTTACACCGTATAGGTCCCCATACTAATACTCATTGCCGCATTGCAGAATGCTTGGATACATAATTCCTGAGAAAAATGTGACAGACATTTTTTATTTCTTCAACCGGCAAAAAATATTCTAGGTTCCGCCAAGCAGGACGTGGGAAGGCCAGACACACGAGACTCTGTTACACGGTATAAGTCCCCATACTGACCCTCCAATTTGGAAAAAGGCTCTGATATTCGGTTCCTGAGAAAAATGCAACGAATTTTTGTGACGCCGCCGCCGACGTCGCCGACGCAAGACGACTGATAGTAATACCTACATGTCGTCAACGCAGGTGAAACAATAAAGATAAGATCAAACATTTGGCCTAAAATTAAATCAGTATTGAAAATTTGGCAGTCGAAGAAGACGTTAGGGGGTCCTGATATTTAAGAAATATTTTTTCTTTAAAAAAGTTGTGTCGTTTAATTGTTCTCAAAATTTGCATATGTATTATATTGTATTAACATGAAATACTTACAAAATTTCAAAATCTTTCAACGACCCATTTTTTTTTAAATTAGGTTTTGAAATGGTACGTTCACCTGCTTCAGTCGACAGAATTCATATGAGAGGAGGCAATAACAGCTGTATATATTTAATAAATTTCAAAATTGATATAATTTGACAGTTATTTTTATAACCCTGTCATTGTTCAAAACATATCCAAATTTCAAGAAAAATCTAATAAAGATATGGCCAGTGAAACATTTGTAACTGCCAGTGCGAAAGGGAGCGTTGTCCAAACACGATAAATTAAATCAAAGTGGATTGTGTTTATCGATTATTTCAAGATTTTTTATAAACCATTTAAGAAGATCAATCAAAACTTACTAGTCAAATTAGAAACATTTTACTCTGGGAAAATCACCAAACGAAGCTTTTGAACACTGAGATGATTTGATTTCTTTGTTAAATTATACTCAAGTAAAACGCTTTACTGACTTTTACAGAGTTATTTCTATTAGATGGCGGGTACCACCTAAAACTATTCTTTTTTGTTTTTTTTAACTTTTCGATGATCTGCACCTATTGCGAATCAATAGTTTTAATGCTTAGACATCCTGAAGAAATTGTAAATAGGGCATCGTATGTATGATCCTGTTAACCAAGTCTTCTCCGTTAACAATGTAACAATGAGAAATTAGGCTAGGTACGCTTTGCATGGTCTTCGTTAGTGGTCTAGAGATTACAGACTGTCCCTTAGTTACAAAGTAAAAATAACAGTTAACGCCTTCAATGACTGAAAATCACATGCCACAATCCACAATGAAACTGCACTAAAACACAAATAAAAGACCAGAGACAAACGTAAATAAGGATAAGAATTCTGGATAGCCGACTTGGTACCGGCACTAGCAAAAGCCAGCGGTAGGGTTAGTACCCAAAACTCCCATTTCTCTATTCCATTTCCCCATAGTATAATAAAGATACTAATAGAATCCAATAAGTCGAAACGAAATTTAGAAGGATGGGTCGAAGAGTGCTAGCAGCTAGCTCAAAAAACGTAGTTGGCTATTAAACATTGTCGCACTATGGACGAAAAATCAAACTAACATCTTCTCGAAGGGTTTGGAAAAGAGTCGTCGTATATTTCAGTAGACATTGACATTATCAGATCTTTATTTTCTGTTGGAATGTTTTACTTAACTACTAAAGTAAGTGAGAACCGAACCGTCAATCCAAAACGAAAAATCCAAGGACAATGGCAACATCGGGAACATAAAAGAAGCAGAGACACAAAATGAGTACGGCACAGAAAAGAAAAATGAAGACACACACACACAAAGATGAACAACACGGACCAAATAAAACAACATGGGTAAGATCAGGTGCACCGGTAGAGTAAGCATCTCCTGCTTCTTATAAGACACCCGCCGTGTTGAACATGTCAAATCCGGTAGTAGAGTCAAATCCGGTAGAGGAACAACAATGAAGCTTAAAAGGGAAAGATTTGTTGTCATCTGGGAAACAGATATCCCATAGCGGTCCACAAGATGGTGATGTCGACGTAAAACTTCTGGAGGGATGACTTCAAGATGACTAACTTATACTATCAGTTTCACATACCTAGCCAATGGTCGCCATCAACATCACCAAATCCCTCTTTGTAATCATTCCAGTATCGATAGAAGTTGAGTGTTGCATCTGTTCGCCTTTGGAAAACCTATGATATGGAAATAAAAGTCTTGATATGTGTTATTATTTTTGTTAAATTCTTAGTAATTCAAAATCTAAAACTACCTCAGTATTCAAACATCCTTTTAGATATTAGAAGAATTCAAAATATATTGATTGATTTACTTGTCAAAATTGTCTTATTCAAAACTGCTGTTTCAAATTCAGTTTCGATCTAAAGCAAAACACAAAAAATGCCGATTAACAGGAAAATGAAAGAAACGCAAGTTTAGGATTGCACTATAAATATGAAATAGAATAGAAATAGGGTAGCTGTAAAGGAGACAACATCCCAACTGCAGGATAAAACGACCCAAAACAAAGACTTGCAACGAAATGAATTGTTTGCGCAGCCAATGAGTGTTTCTTTTTAATAATTGAACATGGTTAGATTATGTTAACTGTTCTCTTAAGTTTTCGACTCGTCTCTGAAATATTCCGAATTCTCAGGAAAAAAATAGTTCCTTGGCATATCTGTATATATCTCGGACTTCCTTAGTTTGCTACGTGAATTACAAATCTAGAATCTTACTTCAAGAATTTTGAATGTATTTGTCGCTTGTTATTTTAAGTGTAATTTTCAAAAGAAAAATCGTCTATTAATTCATACAGTTGATATGTGTTTGTAATAAGCTTATTCGCCGTGACGTCACAACATCGAAATTTTTACTTGTGGGCCCTTTTGGTTGGCAAGAAATCGTTATCATTAATTAGAGTCATTAAAGTGTAATTTTCAACTGACTGGTATGGAATCGTTTTTGGGGGTATATTGAAAATTTCTTTTGATCTGAATTGAAAACATTTTACAGTTTAACAGGATATGAAAAATTTCAATATTTGATTATATTTATTAGATCGAATTGACGTATTTGTATAGCATTCATAATTTTCAAAATTTCCCAACATTTGAAATACACATCTCAAATTATTCAGAGGAAATTTAGAATAAGTAAATCGGTAGAAAAAATATGAAAATCTCGAGGTTTATTAGGCATTTCACAGATCCAAAATCGGACTAGTACATGTAGTATGTAAAAAGTTATTTAAAAAATAAAATTCTGCCCCATTGCTATACTATGCAAGTTATTGTTGAAATACAATTTAGTAGTTTATGGGGACAGTTCAGGTCGTAATTTGGTGGTGGTGCTGTGTGGTGCCGGAAGTGACGTCACCGGAAGTGACGTAGAGCGGAAATGACGTGACCGAAGTCACGTGATCGGAAACGGAAGTCACGTGACCAGAACACGAAGTGTCTTTACTGGGCATGCGCAACCGGAAGTAGCCCTAGTTGAAGCCCTAGTCAGGCCTATTGACCGGGAATCACGTGTTGGAACAACACTTGACCCCGTAGGCGTGTGGTTTCACCTAAGTCCATGACGCATGCGCGACCGGAAGTGGACGTAGCCCCAGGTATAGACCGGAAGTGGTCTTATTGGAAGCGCTATACGGGAATGTTGATAGGAAATGACGTGTTGGAACAATACGTGACCCCGCAGGAGTGTTAAATAACTTTATTACATAACGCATGCGTGACCGGATGTGGGTGTAGCCCCAGGTGTAGACCGGAAGTAGGTGTGTATCTACTGTAAGTAGACATGTTAACCGGAAATGACATGTTGGAAGAGGGCAAGATCCCGGAGGGTGTTGTATGAACTTACTAAAGTGTACATGCGCGACCGGAAGTGGTCTTATTGGAAGCCCTATTCGGCCATTTTTACCGGAAGTCGGGTATGTTCCGTAGTCGGAACGACTCGGGCGTGGTCTTTCAGATGTTTTTATAGTATTATACCCCTTTTCAATAATGCACTAGGTATATTATTCCTTTTTCATCCAATGTTTAGATTAATGTCCTCTTATGCCACCCTTTTTATTGTTGTTATACCTTTTCAGTACCTTTTTCAATGTTGTTCTCTGTAATTTCGTCCTTTTTCATCCAATTTCTAGACTACTATCCATGCGTTGTCAGTCAGCAATTGTCATTATATTTCTGTAGGTGTCTTCTATCACGTCCGCGTTTGTCAAAGGGACATAACTCTTATGAGTTCCCGTGTTTTTTATCTGTGTGTGTCTTCTATCACGGTTGCATTCGTCAAAGGGACATAACTCTTGCTACTTATTTCCCGCGTTTTTTTTATCTGTTGTAATAGCAATTCAACTTTTTCTCAGTATCATTCTTTGTAATTTCTCCCTTCTCATCCAATGTAAAGACTAAAGTCCTCTTGTGTAACCTTTTGTATGTGTTATTTTATTATTTTCCACTTTATTTCATAATTATCTTTCCTTTTCATCCAATCCTTAGAGGTATTTCCCTTTTTCCCGCCAAATTCCTTTATTGTCGTCTGCTATTGCCATTTTGTTACCTATTATATTACGTAATTATCTCCCTTTTTCATTCAATTCTTAAAGTGATTTCCTCTTCCCTACCAAATTTCTATAATAATTTCGTCTGCTATTGGTTTTTTATTATTGTTTCCTATTTTATTTCATAATTATTTTCCCTTTTCATCCAATTCTTAGAGTTATTTCCCCTTACCTGCTTATATCTATACTGTCGCCTGATATTTTTAGATTTCCCGTCATTTGTCATCCAATCCTTAGAGGTATTTTCCCTTTGTCGCCATAATTCTAAAGTGTCGTCTGCTATTTTTAGCTTTCCCGCCATTTTTCATCTAATTCGTAGAATTTTCCCCTTTTTCCACATTATTTCATAACCAACTTCCTTTATCTAACAACTAACCCTAACCTAAGTTGCTATGACAACTCTGTATTCATTTATGTTATTCTGTTATTTATTTCTAACTATTACAGTTATTTTTATTTCTTTATTTCTATTTTTGAATGTCATACTATTTTTTTTCATTCAAAATATCGATTACCTTACCCTAGCTTTGCTAAGTTTCACCCTTAAGCTGACTTCAAACCCTTGATGATAACCTTAGACCCTATCACTTACATTACACCATAACTCTTACCTTAACCTTACAGAAACCTAACCCTATTACTAGTATCTTAACTCTAATCTTTAAGTTATTCACACTGACACCAACACTTAGCCCTTAACCTAGACATAAGCACTATTATAATAATCTAGCCGTAACCTAATACTAACACAACGTCGAATACTAAACTATTCTTAAGCTCTGTAACATCCTCAAACTTAACCCTTTTACTAACTGTTTTTACCCAAACCCTTTTACTAACTCTTAACCCTAACCTTTAAGGTAATCACCCATTTACTAACAGTGAGCCCTTAACTTAGACACGAGCTCTAACATTATATTCTAACCATAACCTAATAATTACACAACTTCTAATCCCTAGCTTGACCCTAACCTCATTTCAACCGTAACATAACCCTTACTAGCCCTTTCTTACTCTAATCCAAAACCTAATACTTACTTAAATCGAACCCTTAGTCCTAGCCAGACCTAATTCTACCAATATACACTCTAATTCTAAACCCTAACCCTAAATCTATCTAACCTTATAATAACACAATATATTCCTAAATTGTAAACCAATGTTAAGCATAGCCTTACCCTATCCCTATATCAAGCTTAACATAACCTTAACACAACCTATTCCTAAGTAGTAAACCAACTTTAAACCTATTCTTTTAATCTTAAAATAACCCTAACACCAACTCTTACTTATTCTTACTAACCCTTGCTTACTCTAATGCTCAACATAACACTAACGTAACTTTAACCCTAAGTCCTAACCGTTACCTTATACTAGGACTAAACCAACCTTAACCCTAACCTAAGAATTACCACAATTTAATTTTAAGCTTTCCCTATCACCAACATTTAACCTTACCTTAATCACCTTAACCTGGAATTCGAGCTCAAAGCCCTTATCCTAACCCAACAATAATTCCGAACCATACTTAATCTTTCAATCAACCCTAACCTAAGTATTAACAATAATTTAATACTAACACAACCTCATCTCTAACCCTTGAACTGTTCCTAAGCTATAACCATAACCTTAACCCTAACCTCATTTCAAAACTAACTCTACCCTCACTAAACCTTACTTACTCTAAATCTTAATTAACACTAATTTAACTTTAACCCTAAAACTAGCACAATCTCCAACACCTATATATATCTAAGCCCTAAACCAATTTTGCCCCTTACTTAACCTTGTTCCTAGCCCTTATTCCGACCCCTACCTTTATCTTACTAACCCAATTCATAGACATAACCCTGAATCTTAAATCCAACCGTAATGATGCATGGTATTTTAAACATAACGTTAAGATGTATAATTCTAACAGGAACGATCCTAAACCTAAAACCCTTATAATGAACGTTACCCCTGGCTTACCTTAACCCAAATGATGAATATAATCCAATCATTTTTCCTAAAGATATATGTGACTCTAATCCAAGTGATCTAAGTCATACTTAGCCATTAAACTGATTGTGTAACCAAAACCCTTAATTTTATAACGAATCAATCTCAACGAATCCAAACCCAACTCTAACCTTAGGCCAAACTTTCTCACATTTCCCTTACTTTTACCCTAATTCAACCAACTCCTAAACCAACCATACATAAACCCAACTTTAACAATACCAAAATACTAACGCTACAACTCCAACCCTAAATTATACTGATAATATAATTCCAAACATAACCTAATTAATATGAATTATCCTAACCATACCCCAAACAGTATTTCATCTTACACAAAAGAATGTATGTATTCCTAACCCTTACATTAACCATAGCCTCAATCCTTAGTCCTACACTTTGGTACTCTAACCATTATCCTAAGCTATGACCTTAACGAACCCTAACTTTAATGTAATCTTCAACAATACCTCTTTCATGTATATAACCCAACCCTAGCCCAACTAATATATTTAATGAATTGATGTATGTGTCACTGTCCAATTCTAAACTGAAATGAAATATGTAAACCTTCACCTAAATAATAACCCTTACCTTAATGATGTATACTAAACCCAGTAATAAAATAATCCAAATGATCTGTACGATGCTAACGTTATAACTTATAATGATTACCTAACTTTTAGCTTTCAAACTTTTTTCTAAAATTATCTTTATATAGCTGCTGCTGCTTCTCGTCCATACTTGGATACGTCTGCTGCTGCTGCTGCTGCTGGTGGTGGTGGTGGTGATTTAAAGGTATCTTGGTGGTGGTGGTGAGGATATCTAGATGGTGGTGGTGGTGGTGGTGGTGATTTTCAGGTATCTGGCTGGTGATGGTGGTGGTGGTGGTGGTAGGATATGTTGGTGGTGGTGGTGGTGGTGGTGGCGGGATAATAGTCTATGGTGGTCGGTGGTTTATCACTTTATTCTTTTGGGGCATAATAATAACAAACCCTGACAATACGTTTTCATTTTTTATTTCATTTAAACAAAATTACAGTAACATTCTAATTTTTCTGTCTTTACATTATGGTCAATTTAAGTTTTCTGTCTTCAGTGCTGGTTCTTCTTTCACTAGTATGTCTGTCTTCATATCCACTTAATTTGGTTCTGTAGCTACCTTCATCCGTTTCAGTTCTGGTTCTTTGTCTTCAAACACAGCTATAATCTCTGCAAGTCTCTGCTTTCCATCTTCAAACATTTGATCTAAAAATTACAAACTAGATAGCGGTTGATACTGAAGATACTTCAATAATTTTAAGTACTGCAAACAACTTCGAAACCAACGATGTCTATTTTCGTTGGTATCGTCATACGGTAGGATATACCGACAAGCTTTGTCCACAGTTCCATATTCCCATTGACTTAAAAAGCATACAACATCTGGGTGCAGGGGCGTAGATGACCTCAATACTTTTATCGTTCCTGGAATTCCCCTGTCTTCTTTGATTGTCCATTCTCCTCTACCTGTAGAATATATATAACCCCATGGAAATTTTTCAGCTATCTGTCGTGATAATCCATGCGCCTTGATGCAAACACAATTCACTTGAGGAACAATAACAATTTACATTTTCTGCTTTCAATTAATCTCCGTCAACAATATTTACACCCATTCTGTCTTTATTGGCTTCGGTCTTTTCTTTTTCACCTTTTATATTCTATATCTATTGTCTCCATAGCTGTAATTCGTCAGTTAATATTTGTAAGACGGCTTCGGATTGGTTAATTTTCCTGCGTTCTAATTGGTCAAACTTTTGTAAATGGCGATTTCTGATCTGTTGAAATCGCTGCAATTTAATTCGGTACCTTTTCAATCCACTTTTCCTAATTCTTCTATCAATTGATGATGAGCTGCCCATATCTCTGTTGCTTGATCTTTGTTATCAGCACAATAGGTTTGAGTGAACACATATAGTACATATAATGGTCCAGGATCGATGACCCCATCTTCATACATGGCAAGCAAGATCCGCTTGTACACTTCCAGACTGTCCATGACGAACTGAATGAGACCCCCGTATAACTATTTTGAAATCTTATCTGACTTCTTATAGCATGGGTAACTCTAACTTAACACTAGTCATAATTTAACACTATCTCTATCAATAATTTAAATATAACTCCTACCCAATCTAACCCTAACCCTTACTGTAATCCAAACCTAATTCTAACACTAACTATAATAGAACTCTAATCCTATCTATAATTTCACCCTAACCCTTACCCTAATCTAACTCTTACCATAATATAACCATCATCCTATCTATAAGCTAACTCTAACCCTAATACTATCTTTATTCTAACCTTAACCTATCTGTAATTCAACCGTAACCCTTACCCAATCTAACCCTAACCCTATGTATAATTAAGCATAACCTTAACCCTATCTATAATTTAACTGAAACCACAACCTTACCATAATTTAACCCAACCCTTTCAACAATCTAAACTTTAACTCTAACCACAATATAACCCTAAGCCTATCTTAAATTAAACTCTAACCCTAACCTTACCATAATTTAAACCAAAATTTGCCATAATCTTAACCCAACTCTAACCATAATATAACCCTAGGCCTATCTTTAATCTAATTCTAACCATTACACTAACCATAATTTAAACCTATCCCTACCTATAATTAAACAATAACCCTTATACAAGCTTACCCTAACCCTTGCCATAATCTAAACCTAACTCTAACCCTAACCATAATATAGCCATAATCCTATCTATTATCTAACGCTTTCCCTAACTTTACCATAATTTAACCCTAACCCTATCTATAATTTAACTGTAACCCTAACCTTATTAAAATTCAACTCTAACCTTTACCATAATTTACCTGTGACCTTATCTATCATTTAACTCTAATCCTAACCCTTAGCATTATCTAATCCTAGCTCTAATTTTTACCACAATATAACCTAACCTATCTATAAGCTAACTCTGACCCTAACACTAACCATAATATAACCCTAATCCTATCTTTAATCTAACTCTAACCCTAACCCTTATCCACTCTGACCCTAACCCTATCAATTATATAACCCTAACCATACTCTTATCTTAACCCTAACCTAGCTATATTCTAACCCTAACCCTATCTGAAATCTAACCCTAATAACTCTAACCTATCTGTTATCTAACCCTAACATACCCTAAGCCAACCTAACCCTATCTGTTATTCAACTATTATCCTTACTAACCCTAACTTTAACCCTTACCCTAGCACTAACACTAACTCTTACCCTAACCATAATTTAATAAACCCTTATCATAGTAGTAGTAATTTGTATTCTGTCTGTAACATTAGATAAATTGATTAATATTTGTTCTGAAAAGCACTATGCATTTCTCTTATGCTGGAGACAGAATACAAATTACTACTACTATGATAAGGGTTTATTAAATTATGGTTAGGGTAAGAGTTAGTGTTAGTGCTAGGGTAAGGGTTAAAGTTAGGGTTAGTAAGGATAATAGTTGAATAACAGATAGGGTTAGGGTTGGCTTAGAGTATGTTAGGGTAAGATAACAGATAGGTTAGAGTTATTAGGGTTAGATTTCAGATAGGGTTAGGGTTAGAATTTAGCTAGGGTTAGGGTTAAGATAAGAGTATGGTTAGGGTTAGATAATTGATAGGATTAGGGTCAGAGTGGATAAGGGTTATAGTTAGAGTTAGATTAAAGATAGGATTAGGGTTATATTATGGTTAGTGTTAGGGTTAGAGTTAGCTTATAGATAAGTTAAGTTATATTGTGGTAAAAATTAGAGCTAGGTTTAGATTATGGTAAGGGTTAGGATTAGAGTTAAATGATAGATAGGGTTAGGGTTAGATTGTGTAAGGGTTATTGTTTAATTATAGGTAGGGATAGGTTTAAATTATGGTTAGTGTAATGGTTAGAATTAGATTATAGATAGGCCTAGGGTTATATTATGGTTAGAGTTGGGTTTAGATTATGGCAAATTTTGGGTTAAATTATGGTAAGGTTAGGGTTAGAGTTTAATTTAAGATAGGCTTAGGGTTATATTGTGGTTAGAGTTAAAGTTTAGATTGTTGAAAGGGTTAGGGTTAAATTATGGTAAGGTTGTGGTTTCTGTTAAATTATAGATAGGGTTAAGGTTATGCTTAATTATACATAGGGTTAGGGTTAAATTGGGTAAGGGTTATAGTTGGATTACAGATAGGTTAGGGTTAGAATATATATAGTATTAGGGTTAGAGTTAGCTTATAGATAGGATGATGGTTATATTATGGTTAGAGTTGGATTATGGTAAGGGTTAGGGTGAAATTGTAGACAGGATTAGAGTGCTATTATGGTTAGTGTTAGAATTAGGTTTAGATTACAGTAAGGGTTAGGGTTAGATTGGGTAGGAGTTATATTTAAATTATTGATAGAGATAGTGTTAAATTATGAATAGTGTTATGTTAGAGTTACCCATGTTATAAGAAGTCAGATAAAATTTCAAAATAGTTATATGGGGGTCTCATTCAGTTCGTCATGGACAGTCTGGAAGTGTACAAGCGGATCTTGCTTGCCATGCATGAAGATGGGGTCATCGATCCTGGACCATTATATGTACTATATGTGTTCATTCAAACCTATTGTGCTGATAACAAAGATCAAGCAACAGAGATATGGGCAGCTCATCATCAATTGATAGAATAATTAGGAAAAGTGGATTGAAAAGGTACATTATCAAATTGCAGCGATTTCAACAGGTCAGAAATCTCCATTTACAAAAGTTTGACCAATTAGAACGCAGAAAAATTAACCAATCCGAAGCCGTCTTACAAATATTAACTGACGAATTTACAGCTATAGAGACAATAGACATAGAATATAAAAGGTGAAAAAGAACAGACTGAAGCCAATAAAGACAGAATGGGTGTAAATATTATTGACGGAGATTAATTGAGAGCAGAAAATGTAGATGTTATTGTTCCTCAAGTGAATAGTGTTTGCATCAAGGCGCATGGATTATCACGACAGATAGCTGAAAAATTTCCATCGGGTGATATATATTCTACAGTTAGAGGAGAATGGACAATCAAAGAAGACAGGGGAATTCCAGGAACGATAAAAGTATTGAGGTCACCTACGCCCCTGCACCCAGATGTTGTATGCTTTTTAAGTCAATGGGAATATTGAACTGTGGACAAAGCTTGTCGGTTTATCCTACCGTATGACGATACCAACGAAAATAGACATCGTTGGTTTCGAAGTTGTTTGTAGTACTTAAAATTATCGAAGCATCTTCAGTATCAACGCTATCAAGTTTGTAATTGTTAGATCAAATGTTTGAGGATGGAAAGCAGAGACTCGCAAAGATTATAGCTGTGTTTGAAGACAAAGAACCAGAACTGAAACGGATGAAGGTAGCTACAGAACCCAATTAAGTGGATATGAAGACAGACATACTAGTGAAAGAAGAAGCAGCACTGAAGACAGAAAACTTAAATTGACCATAATATAAAGACAGAAAAATGAGAATGTTACTGTAATTTTGTTTAAATGAAATAAAAAATGAAAACGTATTGTCAGGGTTTGTTATTATTATGCCCCAAAAGAATAAAGTGATAAACCACCGACCACCACAGACTATTATCCCGCCACCACCACCACCACCATCACCAGCCAGATACCTGAAAATCACCACCACCACCACTATCACCAGCCAGATACCTGAAAATCACCACCACAACCACTATCACCAGCCAGACACCTTAAAATCACCACCACCACCACCACCACCACAGACTATTATCCCACCACCACCACCACCACCAAGATACCTTTAAATCACCACCACCACCACCACCATCAGCAGCAGCAGCAGACATATCCAAGTTAGGACGAGAAGCAGCAGCAGCAGCAGCAATATAAAGATAATTTTAGAAAAAAGTTTGAAAGTTAAAGGTTAGGTAATCATTATAAGTAATAACGTTAGCATCGTACAGATCATTTGGATCGTTTTATCACTGGGTTTAGTATACATCATTAAGGTAAGGGTTATTATTTGGGTGAAAGTTTACATATTTCATTTCAGTTTAGAATTGGATAGTGACACATACATCAATTCATTAAATATATCAGTTGGGCTAGGGTTGGGTTATATACATCAAAGAGGTATTGTTGAAGATTACATTAAAGTTAGGGTTCGTTAAGGTCATAGCTTAGGATAATGGTTAGGAACTAAAGTGTAGGACTTAGGGTTGAGGCTATGGTTTAATGTTCGGGTTAGGAATACATACATTCTTTTGTGTAAGATGAAATACACTATTTGGGGTATGGTTAGGATAATTCATATCAATTAGGTTATGTTTGGAATTATATTATCAGTATAATTTAGGGTAGTAAGGGTAGGGTTGGAGTTGTAGCGTTAGTATTTTGGTATTGTTAAAGTTGGGTTTATGTATGGTTGGTTTAGGAGTTGGTTGAATTAGGGTAAAAGTTAGGGAAAGGTGAGAAGGTTTGGCCTAAGGTTAGAGTTGGGTTTGGATTAGTTGAGATTGATTCGTTATAAAATTAAGGGTTTTGGTTACACAATCAGTTTACTGGCTAAGTATGACTTAGATCACTTGGATTAGAGTCACATATATCTATAGGATTAATGATTGGATTATATTCATCATTTGGGTTAAGGTAAGCCAGGGGTAACGTTCATCATAAGGGTTTTAGGTTTAGGATCGTTCCTGTTAGAATTATACATCCTAACGTTATGTTTAAAATATCATGCATCATTACGGTTGGATTTAAGATTCAGGGTTATGTCTATGAATTGGGTTAGTAAGATAAAGGTAGGGGTCGGAATAAGGGCTAGGATGAAGTTAAGGGGCAAAATTGGTTTAGGGCTTAGATATATATAGGTGTTAGATATTGTGCTAGTTTATGGGTTAAAGTTAAATTAGTGTTAGGTTAAGATTTAGAGTAAGTAAGGGTTAGTGAGGGTAGAGTTAGTGTTGAAATGAGGTTAGGGTTATGGTTATGGCTATAGCTTAGGAATAGTTCAAGGGTTAGAGATGAGGTTGTGTTAGTATTAAATTATTGTTAATACTTAGGTTAGGGTTGATTGAAAGAATAAGTATTGGTTAGTAATGTTAGATATCGTTATATATTATGATTAGGGTAAGTAAAAAAGGATGGTTCGGAATTATTGTTGGGTTAGGATAAGGGCTTAGAGCTCAAATTCCAGGTAAAGGTGATTAAGGTAAGGTTAAATGTTAGTGAAAGGGAAAGCTCAAGATTAAATTGTGGTAATTCTTAGGTTAGGGTTAAGGTTAGTTTAGTCCTAGTATAAGGTAACGGTTAGGACTTAGGGTTAAAGTTACGTTAGTGTCATGTTGAGCATTAGAGTACGCAAGGGTTAGTAAGAATAAGTAAGAGTTACTGTTAGGGTATGTTAAGATTAAAAGAATAGGTTTAAAGTTGGTTTACTACTTAGGAATAGGTTGTGTTAAGGTTATGTTAAGCTTGACATAGGGAAAGGGTAAGGCTAGGCTTAACATTGTTAACAAGTTAGGAATATATTGTGTTATTATTAGGTTAGATAGATTTAGAGTTATGGTTTAGAATTAGAGTGTATATTGGTAGAATTAGGTTTGGCTAGGACTTAGGGTTCGATTTAAGTAAGTATTAGGTTTTGGATAAGGGTAAGAAAGGGTAAGTAAGGGTTAAGTTACGGTTGAAATGAGGTTAGGGTCAAGCTAAGGATTAGAAGTTGTGTAATTATTAGGTTATGGTTAGAATATAATGTTAGAGCTCGTGTCTAAGTTAAGGGCTCACTGTTAGTAAATGGGTGATTAGCTTAAAGGTTAGGGTTAAGAGTTAGTAAAAGGGTTGGGGTTAAAAAGTTAGTAAAAGGGTTAAGTTTGAGGTTGTTACAGAGCTTAAGAATAGTTTAGAATTCGACATTGTGTTAGTATTAGGTTACGGCTAGATTATTATGATAGTACTTATGTCTAGGTTAAGGGCTAAGTGTTGGTGTCAGTGTGAATAACTTAAAGGTTAGGGTTAAGATACTAGTAATAGGGTTAGGTTTCTGTAAGGTTAAGGTAAGAGTTATGGTGTAATGTAAGTGATAGGGTCTAAGGTTATCATTAAGGGTTTGAAGTCAGGTTAAGGGTGAAACTTAGCAAAGCTAGGCTAAGGTAATCGATATTTTGAATGAAAAAAAGAAATAGTATGACATTCAAAAATAGAAAAAAAAGAAAAATAATTGTAATAGTTAGAAATAAATAACAGAATAACATTCAAATATAAAAATAAATGAAAACAGAGTTGTCATAGCAACTTAGGTTAGGGTTAGTTGTTAGATAAAGGAAGTTGGTTATAAAATAATGTGGAAAAAGGGGGAAATTCTACGAATTAGATGAAAAATGGCGGGAAAGCTAAAAATAGCAGACGACACTTTAGAATTATGGCGACAAAGGGGAAATACCTCTAAGGATTGGATGACAAATGACGGGAAATCTAAAAATATCAGGCGACAGTATAGATATCAGGCAGGTAAAGGGAAAGAACTCTAAGAATTGGATGAAAAGGGAAAATAATTATGAAATAAAATAGGAAACAATAATAAAAAACCAATAGCAGACGAAATTAAAATAGAAATTTGGTAGGGAAGAGGACATCACTTTAAGAATTGAATGAAAAAGGGAGATAATTACGTAATATAATAAGAAACAAAATGGCAATAGGAGACGGCAATAAAGGAATTTGGCGAGGAAAAGGGAAATACCTCTAAAGATTGGATAAAAAGGAAAGATAATTATGAAATAAAGTGGAAAATAATAGAATTACACATACAAAAGGTAACACAAGAGGACTCTAGTCTAAACATTGGATGAAAATGGGAGAAATTACAAAGAACAATACTGAGAAAAAGGTGAAATGCTATTATAACAGATAAAAAAAGCGCGGGAAATAAGTAGCAAGAGTTATGTCCCTTTGACGAACGCGGCCGTGATAGAAGACACACACAGATAAAAAACGCGGGAACTCACAAGAGTTATGTCCCTTTGACAAACGCGGACGTGATAGAAGACACCTACAGAAATATAATGACAATTGCTGACTGACAACGCATGGATATTAGTCTAGAAATTGGATGAAAAAGGACAAAATTACAGAGAACAACATTGAAAACAGGTGCTGAAAGGTATAACAACAATAAAAAGGGTGGCATAAGAGGACATTAATCTAAACATTAGATGAAAAAAGAATAATATACCAAGTGCATTATTGAAAAGGGGTATAATACTATAAAAACATCTGAAAGACCACGCCCGAGTCGTTCCGACTACGGAACATACCAGACTTCCGGTAAAAATGGCCAAATAGGGCTTCCAATAAGACCACTTCCGGTCGTGCATGTACACTGTAGTAAGTTCATACAACACCCCTCCGGGATCTTGCCCTCTTCCAACATGTCATTTCCGGTTAACATATCTACTAACAGTAGATACAAACCTACTTCCGGTCTACAACTGGGGCTTCACCCCCTTCCGGTCGCACATGCGCTATGTAATAAAGTTATTGAACACTCCTGCGGGGTCACGTATTGTTCCAACACGTCAATTCCTATCAACATGCCCGTATAGCGCTTCCACTAAGACCACTTCCGGTCTATACCTTGGGCTATGCCCACTTCCAGTCGCGCATGCGTCATGGACTTAGGTAAAAACCACACCCCTGCGGGGTCACGTGTTGTTACAACACGTCATTCCCGGTCAATAGGCCCGACTAGGGCCTCAAATAGGGCTACTTCCGGTTGCGGATGCGCAGTAAAAACACTTCGTGTTCTGGTCACGTGACTTCCGCTGCTGGTCACGTGACTTCGGTCACGCCATTTCCGCTCTACGTCACTTCCGGTGACGTCACTTCCGGTACCACCACAGCACCACCACCACAAATACAACCTGAACTGTCCCCGTATACTACTCAATTTTGCCAACCAAAAAATTGATTTTGTGACGTCATGGATTTGATTCGCGAACAAGCCTATTAGTTGCTTATATGGCGACAAGACGAAACTGTCAGTAAGACCATTTTAATTACTGCTGCTTTGCCGTGAGAACATGTGTTGTCTTTCTAACGTTGTAGATTGGTACTTTAAAGCTTGATGCCATCGTTGCGTAAATATCCCAACAATTTTTCGCACATTTTAAAATAAATGTACTACTTTATCATAGATTTCTATTTGTTGCACTTTATATTATTTCCGTTATTTTTTTTCTCCTTCTTAAATTTCCAAAAATATCTTTAAAAAATTTAAAACAAATGTTATGTTCATAATCCCTGTATTGGAATTTCAAGTTAAAATTATTAAGTCAAGATAATAGTAAACACAATGACAGAAAATTACAATCACATGCCACAATCCAACTGAGAACTGCATTAGAAAAAATACATCACAGGCTAGAGACAAACGTTAATAACGATAAGAACACAGGATAACTAGACTTGATACCTGCACTAGCAAAAGCCAGCGGTAGGGTTAGAGCGGTTTTCGGGTACCCTAGCCAAACTTATACGCATTTCGTTCCATGAGTGCATTGAATTCCGCCAATCTCATAGGTGAGCATCGATCACGTGGCATATAAATGTGAAGTTGTAATTCCCGTTAAACACATTTGACCACATGGCTAATGAAATTTTAAGGTACATGATGTACTTTTTTACACATTTTTTTTTTATTTTGGTTTTAAAATGTAATAAAAATTATTGAATGTATCATAATGGACGTTTCAAAGAGATTATGAAAGTATTTTCAACATGAAGCGCTAAATTGTGTTTCGGTCAACATTTCATTCCCATATGAAACTTCAAAATTATGCATTCAGTTCTTAAATGATAAAAAATAAAATTGCTACCTACCGTCCATCCGTCTTGACAATATGCCTTGAATCCATTCACTGAGTCAGGATAAAGAGTGTAAACGCCAGATGGGCTACCAACAGGTAGGTCATTACAGCTTCTAAGTTTGTCTGGTGGTATTTTTTCTTAAATTAAGTCAAGATGCCAGATATTACTCTTTATTGCACATTTTTAGAGATCTGTTTTCTTTTACCAAATAGTTTAATTTTACTTGCAGTAAGCAGTATAGCGGCTACATCATAGCGTTCCAATTAATTAATTCCGAATGACATCAAAGTGAAAAGTAAAACTTGGGTAACGAATGCTGATTGCAAATGGAAAGAAAATAATCGCACAGGGGCTGAAAATTAAGTCTGCTATACCGCTTACAATGTGCTTCTCTGCACTGTTTGACATGCCTATATATTGATGAATATCGTTAATCGCTGTCAATACACAACTTGATATGCAACACTCAATTATTGTAAATAATTGTAACGACGTCAAATTCGGTCAGAAAGGATTCCGGACATTAATAGTAAATACTAGTTGAACATATCTGCGAATTTGTTTTGTCTTTTTTTTTTTTTGTTTTCTGTTTTGTTTTGTTATGTTTATTTTGTTTTTGTTTTTGTTTTATGTTTTTTTGGGGGGGAGGGGTGTTCTTTCTGTTTTTCTTTTTTTTCTTTTTTTTTGCTATGTTTCTTATTTTCTGTTATCATTTTTTATTATTTTTGTTTGTTTGTTTCAAAATATGTGTTTTTACGCACAGTTTGTTTACTTCTATGGAATCTAAATGGGTTTCATTTGGTCGCATTATGTTGTCTGAATCGTTACGGTTCTCTTGATATACTTGTAACACGGTTTCTTCTTATTGCAGAAAATTCTAAAAATTCTTGAAATTCTTAATTGTATTGATGTTGTCTTTTAGTCTCCGAAGAGACATTTGTTACTGTAAACGTAGTAATTTACTCTATTTTCGCGGTTGAGAAAAGACCGCAAAAATTAGTACAAGCGAATATCTCGGAAACCATCATACGCTACTTCTATATTTAATTGTTCCCAAAAAAAAAATGACACTCGAGAATATGTGCCAGAACAAGAAACCGCGAAAATTACCAACCGCAAAAATTAATACGTTAACAGTATATGAACATCAAAATCATATCCAATAAATGCTATGAGTAATTGTTTCGCAAATGGTAGGAAGACTGCGCACACAAGCCTTTTGTGTTGTTCGAAATTAACTTCATTAAATAAAAACATGACTTTTTTTAATGCGAATTTAAGACAGTTGAATAAATGCAGAATCTGAAGATTCAAAGATACAAATATGGTATATTTTTTGCTGTACTCAGAAACCAGTTTGATACAACTCTACATCATATATTCTATTACCTTTCAGTGTTATAGACTGCAATATCGTGACTTCTCTCTGCTTTTCAATCTTTTTACAGCAATTTAAATTCAGCTGACATGTTTTAGTTCTTTTATCATAGCCGACACTGCAACATGCTTTGTCGTCCATGCATACAGTTGTACATTCTATCAGCGACTTTGAAGGTGTAAATGCAAGATTTTTCTCACTTTCCATATATTCTGAGTCTGTTGCTATTTCATAGTTTCCTAATTTCTTGTTTGCAGTCGCGACGCAAAATGCAGCCAGTAAAGCAATTAATCGTAGATCTGTTTCCTTTGAAATAACCATTTTTTATAACATGATAGATGGTTCTGTCGTAGCACAATTATGACAAAACTTAAAATATATCGACAAATTAACCGTAAAAAACTTTTAAAAGAGGAATTTCCATTCCTAAAAAACATGAAATTAAGAAATTAAAAAAAAATAGATAGAATTACACAAATTGAAAGAAAATCAGTATAAATGGACCTATCAACATGACCAAGATGGAATAAATTTTGTACAGCTTAACACCATCTATGTCACAACGAAGATAATATAAATGTGGCAATGAACGAGTTCAGCCAAACAAATCAACATTTTTTTTATTTTAGTTGGTATAAGTGTTCGAAATATTTTCTCTGAAAAAAAACGTATTGCGGAATTATTTTTATTTGTGGACATTAATTTTCGGGGTTTTCATAAATATCCGTGATTCGTGGGTACTTTTAATACGTGGTTTCCAATTTCCTGAATTCAAACTATAGAGAAAATAAACATTTCGTTGGTAACTAAATCTCGTGGTTATTGCAATCCACGAAATCCTAAAAAAATGGAACGCCAGGGACCGTATGTTTCTTTTCATTGAAAATACATTTGCATCATTCTGTGATATAATTCATTATTTATCCAATGCATCTGTTGCATATGACATGCTTTTGGCAAGTCGAGCATTTCGTTTTAGATGGTTGGTCAAGTTTAAAGCGCTATGACCTTTTCATTGTTCCATTTTTTTTATGGAAATGGGACTTCATTCTTATTCTTGTTGTAATAAAAATTACTTATGTGTGTAAATATTTTTTAAGATATTTGTCAAATAACCAAATATCAAATATTGAAGTAACTGTGAATTTAGTGTCTGTAGATGGTGATTTAGACAACTTACATGTATGCTTCCACTGCCTATCAATCAAGAACATTTGGTTCACCACCTATTGAAAGACATGCAAAAGCCGAAAGAGAATAAAACAACCAATAAAATCAAATCAGCTAAATAAACACCAGCTTTTTTTAAGCAACCATGATGGGTCGGACAGGTTTAAGTGACACCGGGAAGAAAGCAGAGAGGGGCGGGAGAAAGTAGAAAGTGTTGGAAAAGAATAAATGACACAAAAAGGGAGAAAGGAAAAGGGTGAAACAGGAGACTGGGAGAAAGTGTGGAGAAAGGAGAGGGGGAGAAATGTGAAATGGGCGGCAGAAAGGAGAAAAAGGGACTGGAAAAAGGCACTCCCCGACCGCCTTCTCAAATATTGACTACCTTTCGAAAGTTAAAAATTCAGCCCTTGACACTAAAATTGATCTTGTGATTGTAAATGAATATTAAAAAATGAGAAACATTATCTGTAACATATATTTAACGATTGTCTTACTCCAATATCAGTTTATGATTTTACTCATACTTTTTGAAATTCAAGAAAAGAAAAGTCAAGGTAGCAGGTAGGGTATAGGGCAAATTTATTTTTATAAGTTATCAAATCACTTATGACATTTTGTTATTTCAAGGTTGAGGGGTGCGTTTTTTTCCAATAGGGTTAAATGCTCAAGGTATTTTTAACGTATCAATTGATGAGTATTGAAAATGTATTTCATGTTGATCTTAAATGACTAAAACAATGTCAATTGAGCTTATACAAATGCACATTTTCTGTGTACTTCTTGACATTCCTGAATCTACATATAAGTATACCTCCTTTAAATTGTATTACATGTCTTTAGGGCAAATGACTGCGTTATGAAGAAAAAAGGCTAGTTCCGCAAATGCATGATATCCATAAACTCTGAAACATATTACATTTTTTTTTACTCATTGAATCAAATGAAATGTTTACAAAATATATACAAGTTAAAAAGTATGTATGAAATATGGCATGATTATGTTCCAATCATTAGTCTAGGCATCACAACAATAAACAGTATAAGAATATGGAGTAAATGCAGATGAGACACACTCTCAACAAATACATAATAAAACCGAGCATTGGAAAAATGCTTTTAGTGTTGTTTTTCATCTTGAAGTTACCTTTAGACCTTCAATATTGAGCTTTGCTCATGCCTCATTGCTAATAGCACCGGTTTGGACGGAATTCATTTCTTAGTGTCGCACAACGTCATATCTGTTTTTCTCTTTCCTCATAAAGACGGGTATGGTCAAGAAATATTGAATCAACTGGCTGGCATTTTCTTTTTAGCCTGTCCTTTGTAAAATGAAACAGACTAAGCATATTTTCGATCTGAATAATCGAATGAAATATAAACATGAATAATCGAATAAAATCAATTGGATTATTTTCACGTAAATTAATATAGTAAACATGTGGGTGAACACTTACAATCACATGTCACAATCTACTAGGGAACTGCACAAGAATACAACAAATAAGACAAAAAATAACAAACGTAGACAACGATACGAACTCGGGATAGCCGGACTTGGTACCGCCACGAGCTTGCGGTAAGGTTACACCGGTTTATGGGTACCCTAACCTCCCCTTTGTCTATCCCGTTTTGCTATAGTATAATAAGCCTACATATACAACCCAATACAGGTAAACTACTAACTCCAAGACCACAATTTTGAAAAGGAAAGAATAGACTGCACATACTTTAGAACGATGGGTCAAGGAGTGCTCGCCGCTAAACTTCCGGCTAGCTCAAAGAGCCTAGTCTGCTGGTTAAATTCTGTCGCACAGTCAAATTCAAAACTTCCCGTAAGGTTTGATAAAGAACCATGATGGATTTCAGTAGACAGTATCAGTGAGAGGTCAGTATAGATGTCATTGGATCCCAAAGCCAATTCAACGGAATCATGAAGAATATCTTGTCAATATCCCCTATTGCGTAAAGAATGTAAGTTAATTCCCAGTTTTTCATAAATTGTGTTCAGGAATGGTCTTTGACTGATGAAATAATGTATACTGGTTAAATGCCTCATGGCTACTCCAAACATAAAGAACAACAATAAAAGCGTTGTTACATTACTTGGTTTTACCATCTATTTCTAGAGACTTTGGCTGATGTTCATTTACTCCATATCCTTTCATTCTGTATCCTCAGCTATATTCAGTGTATATCATAATTTAAAAAAAAGTAGTAACCAAATCAAATGATAAGAATAAGAATATTTTATTCGAAATAAAGGGCCCTTAGATAGAGGATATATTTTAAAAATTGATTGAAATTGATTTGTATACAAATCTAATTAAAAATAAGATAAACAATAATTTATGTATATGGGTTTGGGAGAGCCAGTGATTTTTTTAAAAATTACTTATACGGAACCCATATTTACTTATTAAAGAATATCAACCTAGGTATCATTCACTTTAATTATCTTTCAAATTCAGAATAAATGTATATAAATTGTCTCAAAAATTTAAGTAAATTCCAATCTTCATTTACAATAAGCCGATTAAGGTAGTTCGGGCCGAAAAAAAATATCAAACAGAATGTTTTAATTTGGAGATATTTTGTAGGTCTAAGTCCATTTGTTCAAAAAACAAAAAAAAAAATGATATGTCACCGATCATCTTTTCCCGTTATCAGGCTTTGAAAATCAGGCCAAATTCAGTATTTTTCAGCAATATTAACAAAGAATATTATTTGAAACTGCGAGAACATGCTTTCTTATTAGCTTTCATATCAAATAAATATCAGACAGATTTTTTTTTAGCATTTGATATTTAAGAGAGATATTTTTAGGCTATATGTTGACCTAAAAAATCCATATGTCACCGTTTGATTAAGAGAGATATTTTATATAGTTTACGAAATTGACAATATTTACAGGAAATGGGAGCTAATTCGCGGGAAAGTGTATGTCAATCTATTATGACATCACAATGAAAAGGTCAATAATGGAATATTCCGGCTTGAAAATCAAGTCAATTCCGCATGCTACTCGTGCTTCACAAATGCGCCAATCGAATGCGCCGTGTATTAGTGTCGATCTACCTTAAATTTTCTTTTATACCCATTTTTTTTAAAATCCAAGAGTATTTTAAAAGGAAAAATAGGAAAATAATTTAACTTGTTCACATCTAAGAATTTGGTCACGGTAAAAATTCCAAAAAATAATATATTGACTTTGTAATTTATCTTTGACTATATTTACAAATTGATATAAACTACATGTTTTGTTTTAAAAGCCGGTGCTCAGCTTTTTTAAGAATAAATATAATTACTTTACATATATACTGGCCTCTCACTGACACTGCCGATGTCTACTGAAATACATGACGACTCTTTAGCAAACCCTTCTGGGAGTTTTGAGTTTGATTTTTCTTTGAGTGCGACAGTATTTTACCAGCAGACTGGGCTCCCTGTCACTGGGGGATCCCATGTTTGTTGTCGACAAATACAAAAAAGCATGCGAAGTTAGCCTTAATTTAGTTTCGAACTTCTGCACAGTAAACAAGATATATTTGGCCAGGATATCATACATCAATGTTTCACAAAATGATCGTTCTTTTTGACTGCGATCACAAAAATACCTTGCATTTTAGTTATAACAGCATACCGTGTCTTTCCCATGCCCAGTGTCTCATTATTTTGAAATTAGAGTAGGGTGTTGCGAAAATAAATACCGAAACCGTGTCTTTCTTTCAAAACATTCTAAAATTGAAAATCCTTGCAAGAAGGTAGTACAGAGAAACAGCCAAAAAAAAAAATAGATACACAGAATTTAAAGCTTAATTGTTGTTTCCTCTGCCGATTTTGACTTTACTACCGTATTTGACATGTTCAACATGGCGGGTGTCTTATGAGAAGCAGGAGATGCTTACTCTACCGGTGCACCTGATCTCACCTATGGTTTTTTATTGGGTTCGTGTTGTCCATTTTTGTGTGTGTGTGTGTGTGTGTCTTCATTTTTTCTTTTCTGTGCCGTACCCATGTTGTGTTTCTGTTTTTTTTTTTCTTTTTTTTGTTTTTGTTTCTGATGTTGCCATTGTCCTTGGATTGTTTGTTTGGGATTGACGGTTTGGTTCTCACTTACTCTACATAGGTTCTCAACTTCAAAATGCCTACAAAAGCACAACAGGGCGTAATGGTATATCTTGTTGAATTTGTTTTGTCAGCAATTCCCGACTCAATTGATTTAAGCGTAATATTTAGCTGTTTACTAGCCTTTGGATGTTTTGCTTCAGAAAGTTTAGATAAAGTTTTCAGACAGTAAACAATAAGAGTGAGGACACATATTTTGTAAGATGCAGCTGTTTACATCAGATTCTTTAGAATCCTTTGCCGTTTCCAGTTTTACTTTGGAAAGCTGAGCTGGACGCCGACTTGACACAACAAGTACATATTCGCATTCTCATATGTAATCTATACGAACACCTTCAAAACATAAACACACCATTTAGTTGATAACTTATTTTTTGTAAAGTTGAACAAATATGAAAAGTAAAAACACGTATGACATTTTAAAGAATAGTAATAATGAATATACGTCAAGCAAATAAACATACTGCTGAAATTCTGCTGAAATATCATTCAAAACAGAATGCCTGGTGAGGGGTAAATTATAAAATTATGTCCAAATCGATACAACATTGTTTCAAAACTGGATCAAAATATTTTGGAAAACACAACTGCAAAAATCGACATGGAGAAATGATGCATTCTTGAAACAAATATGCCAAAAGTAACGTGAAACAATTGTCAAATCAATTATGAGACTAATTCACGCTTGCTCACAAATAGGCTACTTCAACAAGGGTATGTTACCCAAAACTTGAAGTCATTCGTCCAGATGACAACAGATCTTTCCCTTTAAAGCTTAATTGTTATTTTCTTCTGACGGATATGACTCTACTACCAGATTTGACATGTTCAACACGGCAGGTGTCTTATAAGAAGAAGGAGATGCTTACTCTACCGGTGCACCTGATCTCATTCATGGTTTTTATTGGGCCCGTGTTGTTCATCTTTGTGTGTTTGTGTGTGTCTTCATTGTTCTTTTCTGTACCATACTCATATTGTGTCGCTGTTGTCATTGTCCTTGGATTATTAGTTTTGATTTGACGGTTCGGGTCTCACTTACTTAAAAATTCTAAACCTTGGCGCTGATATGATATTTCACGTGATAATGAATAGGAAAGAGAAATGGAATTAATAGTTTTGGATGCAAAACTGTAATGCTGGTTCCTTTATTTCCGCCTTGTCGTAAGCCCGTATCAACTGCAGGTAAAGTTTTTGTAAGACGTTATCCTCGAGTTTGAAGTTATTCTCTTTTGCTTCTTACAACATAGATATTATGGAATTAATAATACTAATTTGTCAGTCAAATCGAATATATTTTATGAAAAATAACACTGAGGATTCAAAATAACCTCATATTTCATTTTTTCGAGCACTTTTTTAACCCAACAAAATTTTGTTTTTTCTCTTTGGTCAGTACAGTTGTAATTCTTGGTTAAGAAGGGCTAGATCCAGTAAAACAACCAATCAGGGTTTACCTCGATTTATTATTTTAACAACATTGAATCAACATTACATCACTCAGTCTAATAATCTGTCCCTATTTAATATACAAA
Organism: Modiolus philippinarum; assembly: GCA_002080025.1. Classification (NCBI taxonomy): domain Eukaryota; kingdom Metazoa; phylum Mollusca; class Bivalvia; order Mytilida; family Modiolidae; genus Modiolus; species Modiolus philippinarum. Next base: position 141,407 of record MJUU01032460.1, read on the forward strand.
GACAACTCTAAATTACTTAATTCAACTTGGTGACAAGTACCAAAAATATTGTATTAATAATATCTTAAATAACTAATGCATCCTATAAGAATAAATTACCTTGTGTTGTCTTTATAATGTCATAATAATATAATAATTATAAATCTATAGCGTAAAAATATCGAAATGTTGCAATTCAACAGTGATATTAGATCAAGAATATCTGATATTATGCATTTGTTATACATATTATGCTAGGATTACACTGCCGATCAAATCAACTCGAATATGCGATCTTTTTCTGATCAACGTCAATAGATTTATTGATCGAGCTAGCTCACAATGGTAACTCGACCTGCACCCGGTTAAACACGACTAACACCCGACCATTCTTGATCTCGAGTTTTGATGTAGTACTGTGTATAGGAATAAAATATCAAATTTAGAAAACATTTCAGCATGTTGTAGAGCAGCCAAATTTGGGGTCCAGGTGACTGGAGCGTTTAAAGAAAAGCTGAAAACTCTGATGGAAAAAGAGTACCAGACAAGACGGATCTGACACAGAAGGCGCAAATTATGGGTAAGACAAAAAGAAATGGTACGAAGTTGGATAATCTGTTTATAAAAAAGAAATGAATTTCCACGTGTCTGATTTTTCTGTCATTTCACGTAGGACTAAACTTAAACACGCTGAACAGAGACATATCATCATATGATATCGATGATATCATATGATATCGATGATACTAGTATCTTAATGTACAGCAGATTCGGTAAGTAGCCTTTAACATGGTTTCTGTAAGAACAATACGGCCATTTTTTAAGTGAAAATGGCGGTGGCTGTCCATTGGGTATATCATTTGCCCTTATCAAATATCCGGATAGAAATTTTTATTTATATTCTAGTAAATGATACAAATGTTCAAAATCGCATATTTAATATTTTTTCTTGAAATCACGTATTTAGTGATGGTGAATCTGTTTCCGGAGTGTGTGTTTTAGGGACATTGTGCATTAAATTTTAAATTCTGTCACCATAGCTGGTGGATTGAAGCTCGCCTCTTAACGGCATCATTCAATTATTCTAGTAGCATGCTAGATCTGAATATATTTTCCTATATAAAATCCTTTTTAGCTAATTGGTATACCCAGACTGAGCGTCAGCCAGCATACAGTTTGCAGCAATTGTCAATTAACTTCTCAGTCAAATACTGTACCCTTAATAACCGCTTACCCAAGTGCCGATCAATTCTCGACATCTTCGCGACTTCCTCGAGCATGTCCCGATCGATTCCCGACCTATTTTTGGCTTATAATGCGCACATCTTCACATGTTTTGACATATCAGAAATATTCGGGTACACAGCTAGAGTTCAGCAGGGTTAGTAAGATTATCCCAGTTACTTGTTAGACCAAACACAATCTTCCAAGATCAGTGCCCTGATCGATGAATATTCATGATCGGCAGTGTCATCCTACCATAAGAAACTTCCAATTTGACAATTTTTTACAGTTGGCAATGAATGCAAGTAGAAAATTTACGCATTAACACAGGCGTAGTACATTTTAAAAAATGTCTTGTCATATATAAAAAAGGCTCATCATAAAAGATTGTTTCCAAAAGGGTTTTGAAAAAAGTTATAACCTAAAATTTATTTCACCATCATCAGTGATGTCTTGAGGCTAGTCGCCCCCCTCCATTTATACCAGTTCATCGATTCCCAAGAATTCAATCCTTCTTTAATTGGTCCGTTTAGATTTGATCCACATTTTTCAAACCACCACCCTGCTTTTCGATTATTTGCACAGTTCCATACATATATATCATTGTCTTGATCTCGTGTGGTGAATTTATTTCCGTTTTGTGGTGCTAACGAATCTCCTGAAATTAAAAACAATTGTAGTAGTAAAATGCCCCCTTTCCCCCCAGTTAGTACAACGTATCCCTTTTTCTTAAATGGTCTGTTTCTTTCTATACGTTGTACCCCGTTGCCGTCGGGTCACTTTCTGTGCCGCCGGGTTCAATAAGATGTTCCCTGCAGGCTCGGATTTCCCCGGATAATAACACAACAGACGACTTCATTCGGCCTATTTCTTGTTACAGTAAAATCTATCCCTAGAAAACGGCGCAGCATGCCCACTGCTTTTTGCAGTTTGGGGTACATGTACCCTTTTAATTAAATTTTGGTTTACGAGGCGGTTTTTATGGTATATATGCATAGCAGTATTTTTACTTCGCTACTTAAAAGGGCTTAGCAAGGAACCTATCAAGTTGCCGACAACTATTTTCCTTTCACGTTTCATTTGAGGAATACATTTCGATCTGAAAACCAAAATGTTTAATGATCAATTTTTCAAATGTACGTGAATGCACGTTTTAATTTGTGAATTGTTCGTGCTTGTTCTAAAATATACGTGAATTACGTACTGCATGCTGAAAACGCTAATTATAATATTGTGGTAATAAAGACGTATACCAATAATAGGAACTATTGTAATATTTACAATTGAAAATATAAATCCGAACGAATCATTCAATTGGAAGTCCAATATGCCCCTAAGTGAACCAAATCCGCTTGAATATTACTTGGAATATAAAGGAAACGTCTTCTCTTACACTATCACATAGATAAATGGTCCAAAGTAAATTGACGAAGAATGCGTAAATATTGCCTTGTATGAAAAACTGTAACAACTTGTAGTTCAAAAGCTAATAATCTTAGCGAACCACGTGTTTTTAGATACCACACCGGAAATTTTACAAAAAACCAAATGCTTTTATTTCAAGGCCTGACAAAAAACATGTTATAATGATTAAACTTTTAATTACGATTAAAGCGACTCCTTTCGATACACATAGAATAGAATTGCCCTTTTCGATGCTTTGTTATTTAATGCATTAATATATTTATATTACATGTTAAACATCTTTCAACATTTTGTTCCGATTTTTTTTTTTTTTTTTGATTTGATTTGATTTGATTTATTTAATTTTTTTGTTCCAGCTATTTCGTTTATTAAGTTTCCAAAGAAAATCCGTTTTGTCGTTCGATTCTGAATTGAGTCGAAGTTTAACCATTAGAATAGTAATACTTAAGACGTTATTTGCTGTGAGTAAACCGCAAAATTGTCTTACAGTAAAAACATGACTAAGAGACTTCCGGTTTTCCGCAATTTGTGCAATATTTCCAACTTCAATTCCTACTGCATATCAACATTTATGAGATATCAAGAATTATCATATTGGAAATTATTTGTTAGAGTTGTTTAGTGTTGGAAAATAGACCATATCCGATCTCTGGTATTTAGATTCACCAGTTGTTGTTTGTCCGCCCTACCTCACAAGCATGACCGCCCCATCTGACCAATTTCATGACGTTTTGGGTTCTATGACGTGACGTTCGATATACTGTGACGTGTTAAAAAGCGGTCTCGTAAATCAAGATACGAAGATGGTCTATTATTGTTGCAAAAAAGCATTTTCAATATTTCAATTTCATAGTAAGTGCATTTTAACAGGTTGTGAATAAACATTGTGATATCCTAATTCGGACAAAGGACTAGTTATTGTCTGATGTCACGGCGTCAGACAGTATAAGAATCAGAAAATGCACATCCGGTAAGGTGTCCATGCTTGCATTGCATTTCGGTAAAGCATCCTTTTTTGCATCACATGACGGTTAATAAAGTACGGAAGCCGATAGAGTCATTTAATAAAAAATAATTATGTCGTAATAACGACATATGATGTCGAAATTACGACTTAGCTTTTCAAATTATCATCTTCCCCTCTGCGCTGAAGCATATTTAAACAGACTTTACAGAAACTATGTATGGATGATTCTTTACAGAGATTGCTAATTTCATGCGGATCTGACAAAAACATGGCCGCCAGCACGGAACTTAGTTTTACACTGGACCATTTGGGAAAAACATCATTTACTAGAATGATGTATGGAAGGTCGTTTACAAAGATTGCTCATTTTGTTCCGATTCAACAAAACAATAATAACATGGCTTCAAGCAACATAGTTTAACATTGGTCCTATAGCATTCTCATCTTCTCCTCTGAACACCTGATGCAATATGAACCAAATTTTACAGGAATATCGCAAGCAAGGTCCTTTACAAAGATTGCTTATTCCGTTGAGATCATACTAAAAACATACCAACCAGCGCCAAATATAGTTTAACATTGAACCCTATGGGAAAAAATCATTTTCATTATCTACTATTAAGGTAGATCGACACTAATACACGGCGCATTCGATTGGCGCATTTTCGAAACACAAGTCGGATACGGAATTGACTGGATTTTCAAGCCGGAATATTCCTCATTTGGCCTTTTCATTAAGACGACATAATAGATTGACATACACCCCCCCCCAATTAGCTCCCTTTTACCATAAATATTGTCTGTTTCGTAAACTATATAAAACATTTCCCTTAATCAAACGATGACATATAGATTTTATTAGCTCAACTTAAAGCTGAAATGTATACCTCTGAAATGTCAAAAAATAAAAAAAAAATCTTTCTGATGTTTATTTCATATGAAAACTAAACAATGAGCATGTTCTCATAGTTCCCTAAATATTCATTGTAAATATTGCTGAAAAATACTGAATTTTGCCTGATTTTCAAAGCCTGATTACAGGAAAAGATGATAGGTGACATATCATTTTTATTTTTTTTTAACAAATGTGCTAAGAACTACAAAATACATGTATCTTGAAATAAAATCATTCTGTCTGATATTTTATAAGTATCGAACTACCTTAAGCATTTTGTAAGATGGGCGATGAAGGCTCAGTCTCTGAGTTTCTTGTTTGCTAATATTTTATGTAGATATTTTCAAATATCTCCTCTTAAATTGTAAGGCGGATTGTATCCAATGTTTACATGAGCATTACTAAGTGAATCCTGCACAGAACAACTGATGTGTAAATTTTGATTTGTCGATAAGCATGATCGCCATTACTAAAACAGACCATGGTGGTCAAAAAGGTGTAGTCTACATGTTCGGCTTGAGCGACTAGATTTAGCTTCTTTCCTTAATGTCCATTTCTCAGGAACTAGAAAGACATGGTACAGCGATAAAAATACTTATATGGATTGGAAATTAGACCATTACTCGGATATGCATGTGAAGTATGGGATGGGTGTTTAGAAAGAGAAATTGACACTCTTGAAAAGGTACATCTTGAAGGAGCTAGAATCGTTAACGGATTTCTGAACTGTGAATGCGAACTGTATTTGATTAAAAAACTTCAGACAGCTTACCCAATAGGGCAACATCATGGGTCAGGGAAATATTTCTCACCACGCTGCTATTGACATCATTGGTATTTCTTCTCCAAAATTACATCATCGCAGGTCAAATTGTCGAAGATTGAATTATAATATAAAAGCAAACGTAAAAACTTTGTAAAGATCTATATACTGATTTCAAAAACAAAGGGCGGTACGGCTTTTTCATCGAACTTTGTGCAATTCCTAATAAAGTATCTTTGGAACATGATATTACGTCTATTAATAGCCCACTCTATGAATGTTTTAAAATTATTGATGTATTCTGCCTTCATTGGTTTTTTTTAAGAATCGACAAACCCGATGAACATGAAAAACAATTTTTGAAAATTAAATATATCAATAAAGGAATTGATTTGATTGATATTGCAAGCTTTGGTCGGGACTCAGACATTTAAAAAAACTTAACTCGTTTACTTTGACAATTAGGATATGGCTGTCATTTCATTTTCCTTTAAACAACCTACTAGAAGAATTTTCTTTCAATTACTCTTCTAGTACAAGTTATGCTCGTTTTAAAATAACAGCAGCTATGACGCTAGCAAACAAATATTAAGAGGCAACTTAAACATCATTGAAGAAAAAGAAGTTCGACATTTTTTTTCGAAAAGGGCCCAAATATGGCCCACCTTGCAATGTTAACTGACAACCTTCTTTTGATATTATTAAAGACGCAGCCACTTAGTATTGTATAAAATGGTGCGAACGCGAAAATGCAGAAAAACACGCTCTTAATTTGTTAAAGAACAAAATTAATACCAAAGTCACCAACAGACTAAATTTTTTTTAAAAAAATAATGCAGAGCCACATCCTAAGCTGTCTATTAACAGGATTAAGTCAAAATTTGGAGATTTGGCAAAAAAAAATGTGTTTGTACCTGTTGAAAAGCCGTTTTAATTGTTTCAGAAACTTGTAGAGGTTAAAGATCCCATAGGTACTGAGGATATAATTCATTGTGTATTTTATGGAATGTGCATAATTTCATGTTTTTACGCCTTTCTGCCAATGTATCGCACTCACTCTCGAAATAAAGAGATTCCTTACTAGCAAATATTCTAAATTATACCTTTTCAGGAATGTCAAGATCTCTTTCTAAATATCCATCGCATACTTCATATGTATATTCGGGAAATGGTCTAATGTACTATCAAAATCCAATCCATATGTGTATTATGAACGCTGTACCATGTATTTGTAGTTCCCGAGAAATGTAAATTAAGGAAAGAAACTAAATATTGCCGCTACATGCAGGGTTCTACATGCAGGGCTCTTATACATTAGGGCATTTCACATCCAAACTTCTGGGGAAATATCGTTTTCAAAGCGCATAAATTCAAAAATTGTCCTTCCAAACTTATTAATCCGTTGAACAAACTTATTCATAAAGGATATAAATACAGCATTGTTGTTAAATCTTTACTTCTGGTTTTTGTTGGCAAAAATATTGATCATCTCCTAAATGCTTTACACTATAACTAAATTTAAACATTTTATCATATTGGCAGTATTTGGCATTGCACAATGTCATGTTCTTCTTTCATAATTGAGGATGTTGTTATACCAAATCTATTTAGAAGTATTTCAATTGAAATTTAATATGTAAGAAGGCTTGATATCATAGTCAACGGAAATTATGTCCTTAGCTAGCTGTCAGTAACAGCGAGATTCTGTCTGGACAGTACCTGTGTGTATTGTCTTCATGTTTTATGTACTTCATTGTAAGGGTACTCGTCTTGATAAGTTGGACTTTTTTCAAGTTTGATTTTTACTGTGAGTCTTTTTGTGTATTTTTTTAGCCTTTCACCACACATAGGGGGAGAGTTTGGATACAAGAACGAGTTTAACCCCACAGCAATTTTTGCGTCTGTCCCAAGTCAGGAATATGATGGTCATTGGCTTGTCCTTGTCTTCGTGTAAAATTTTAGTTTCTTGATATTTGGGTTGATAGATGTGGTTTGTTTCCATTGGTTTATTCACTTTTTTACCTTTTCGGGGCCATTTAGGGCTTACTATATGGTGTGAGGTTCCTCACTGTGTTGAAGACCATATGGTGACCCCTAGATGTTTTGTTTTTTGTCGTTTTAACCTGGATATGGGATGTTGTCTCCTTGACATTTACCCAATTTCCTTTCTTTTTCATATGTAGGCCATGGACACTTAATCCATGGTGAAAACTGCAGTACTGCCAAAGACCAGTCTCAGTGGTATCCAAATATTCTTTGCCATGTCATGGCATTGGTGTATTGACAGTTTTAGTAAGGCTGTAGCTACGTTTTTTTCATGACTGCTATTAAAAATATGTCAACCTCTCAATTGAAACCAGGATATCATTTAAACAGTATATAGACAAAAGTGTCGCGCACAGCGATAAATAATATAAATGATTATATACTAGTAAGGTCAGCTAAAGAGGAAGAATATAGAACGATATATAGAGCTGTGTTCAACACTATTATCTATAACCTTATGTGTTTCATCGTATGCAACCTTTTGCTTCTTCTATCTTTTTACTACTCGTCACACTGTTCATCGTGTTCTTGGTTACTACTCTAGATTTTTCTTTGAAGAGGAATGACCCACTTTGGTAACCACTTTGGTCTGTTTAAGTAACAGCGGTGATATTTATGGCCAATCAAAAATTACACATCACTTTGTCTATGCACTGTTCTGTTCACTTAGTAATGCTCATATAAAGATTGAGATGTTTGAAAATATTTACATCGAAAATTAGCAAACAAGAAGCTCAGAGACTGAGCCTGTATCGCTATACATCCTTTCTGTAAAGTTTGGTTAAATTTGCTTTAGCGATTTCAGAGGAGAAGATGAAAATGTGAAAAGCTATGTCGTAATTTCGACATTGCTATGTCGTAATTTCGACATTGTTATGTCGTAATTACGACATAAGATGTCGTAATTTCGACATAGCTGTGTCGACATTATTATTTTTTTCAAATGAGCTCTTTTGGCTTCCGTAATAAAGAGTAACATGTTCATTAGATTAATATAAGCTTACGACAATATTATTGCACGTTAATAAATTAATACTTACGATCGTGATTTTCATTTATTGATCTCGGGTAAATCATTAAACAAATTTAGTTTATTGTCTATGTAAAAGAATACTGACCAGACTAGCTTTTTGGAAGGTTAATACTTTGTCGTCAATTACATGTTACAGGTTTAATGCCGAGTCATCATCCAGCAAAATTATAAATTTGTACGGTTTTGGCTTTGAGGCAGTATAATTTTTGTTGTCATATTTTCCACTGAACAATTTATAACTGAAAACAATCAGTTGCTTTGATTTAGGGACTACATAGGCTTGAATTAATTAACAATTATTCAAGAGAAAATTATTTTGATATCCGCATATAACACACTGTGATAGTTTAAGTTTAAGTTTTTTTTGTCCTTTTTCTTTCCTTTTTTTTTGACCTTTGAAAATACAATAGTTTGGTGAGCAAATATCACTCTTACGATTGTTGTTTTATCTGTCTTGCAATTTAGTTATTTTTAGTTTAAAATATTTCCGAATAATTACATTTCATGCATATTCATTTGAAAACCGTCAATTTGATAGGTGAACAACGATCACGTGGCATATCGATGTGAAGTTGCAATTCCAGTTGAACACATTTGATCACATGTTTACGTGGCGGATTAATTTGTAAAAATAGAATGCCAGTGTCCATGATGTTCTTTTCTGTAAATAAATTGTGTTTTTTTTATATTTCGGTTAAAATGTAATTATAAGAATTGAATGCATTATTTTGAAGTTTCATAGGGATTATGAAAGTGTTGACCGGGCGCATATTTTCAACATGAAGAGCTAACGCGCTTCATTAAAAATGTGCTTTGGTCAACATTTTCATACCCCAAGGAAACCAAAAATCATAAATCCAAAAACCTTTGTTTTAAAATATATATATTATACAAACTCATAAAATACCTTTAAAAGGACATCGTTAGGTTTATCATAGGTTTGAAAATATATGACTACTAGTATTTAGACTTTTACGAGACCACGAGTGTGAGAAATTCCGTCTTTTTCTAAGTGAAATTAGGGACTAAGACATAGAAGTTCCCACACAAGTGGAAGATATCCCAATCTTGAAGTTTAATATAGTAAAAAAGCATATTTCTTCCATCAAAATACAAGGAACAAGTTGAAGGAAAGCACAAATTGTCATTCCTGGTGGATTTTTCAACTGTGACGTCAAATCATTCGCAGAGTTTATAATTGCATCAGTTAGGACGTCGAACAAACCAGAACATTGGATTGAACGTTTACCCGTTATAAAATCCTTTTTATTGAATTTCATTAGAAACTGAAGCGTGGAATCAGGCTGAAAATTTAAGCCTTCATGTGACATCACATTGTTTGTATGGTAAAGACGTTTATAAGTTTTGTTTGGAATTCGATTTTTAGATCAAAATAATTAATGTTTTTTGAGCTATTTGTAATTGAATAGAATGGATATAACTGTATTGCATTTTAAACTTTGGGGACATATCTTCATTTAACGGTCACAAATACCGGTTTGCCTAGCTCCGCTTGTGCTTCTTCAGGTAAACTCAATTTGCGACTGTATCATCTATGATTTACCATGTTACGTCCCTAAAGCTTATGATACAATACAGTTGTCTTTCAATTAACGGTGGCAAAGGCATTCTGTAACTACATATGGTTTAGATTTGCTTGTCTGACTAATTGCAGTTGCAACTTACCTCCAAGGGTATTAAACACATTGCCGCAGACAAAAAGTGCTTGTCTGACTAATTGCAGTTGCAACTTACCTCCAAGGGTATTAAACACATTGCCGCAGACAAAAAGTTTATATTTTGTTGTCTCATTTCCTATATAAAACATGTTGTATATCGCAATACCAATAGCATCTTCAAAGTCCGTCAACACAATCTTCAGTTTTTTGTCCTTGTTCGATGTGAGCATGTGCAGTTTATCATTTCCTGAAAATATTCCAACATATGCATTGCATTTAGAATTTTCGCACAGCATCGAATGGAGATGAATGACAACTATAATTTTTGATTTAAAACCTCAACGTTACAACATGAAAGGAATGCAAACGGAATATAAACACTAGTGGAACAGAAATTATCATATATATGTTTAATTGATAAACACTTCATATGATTCATTGCATCTTTAAACACTTCGGACGATTAATTGCGTTCGTTCACGTTATACATGAAACAGCTGCCTTTATGTGCAGTAAACGAATTTTATCGTAAGCCATGCATTTCGGTCATATCATGCCAAAGAGAGGGGTGACCCTTTTAAGGATGTCGGGATTGGAAGGTTTTAACCCCGGGAATCCGAAATTTCTATAATTTAAGCCCAGAAATTCGGGAAATAAATGCACTGGGAATCGAAATTTCATCAGTTTTTAAGTTTCTTTGTAGTTTAGGATTTCGGAATTTGATGTCTAATATTACAAGCTAGGTCAGCCTATTGGTGTCAGTGAAAGAGTACAACTGTAGCCAGGTAATAAAATCCGTCCATATCAGGGTCGCATTTGGGGACCAAAGTAATTTCTTCCCGGGATATATTAAATTACTGTGTCTAATACTCTCTTATGAGATAAAGTTCAGACAATGTTTATCATAACATTGAATTAATTTGAACTTAAAAATCTCAATATCTAAATGCAAAAACTATAATTTTAACACATTGCGTACATTTTATTTATTCATTTAATTATTTGAAGGTAAATAATATTCAAATACATTTATGAATTATCAGTCGGATAAGCTCTTAGAATACTTGTATAACTTTCTTACTAGCACTACGTTCTGACTAGCAGGAATAAAAGCCGTAATTATCAACGAAAATGGGTAAATACGACATATTTCTAGTTTAGGCCTTAATTTAAGGTACCTTGATTGTTGCCTCTATTACATTTAGTATTTGGCAAATCAAATGACAATGTTAACATTTGTGACCTACAAACATCAGACAGCATACCCACAACTTGCCACTCTTGAGATAATTTTTTTTTATATTTGTTTTTCCTGGAGAGAGGGTTGGTCCTGAATTACCCACAATTATCAACGATGGTTAATTATTAATGATATGTTTCTTACAGTTACAATTAACAATACCTTTGAGCGTAAGCTGGCCGAATATTACATGACACCAATGTTTAATTTCTTAAAAATTACCGGACAATATGTGGAGCTATGATTACGTCATAGTGTAAAACAACGCATACCGCGATACAGTGGAACCTGCAATATAATGGGAACCGGGTATACTTAAATTTCCCTATTTTTTTCACCAGGGGTATATTAGATCTACCTAAACAATATATTAAGATTAGATCTACCTAAAAGAAAATATTAAAATCTTAAAAGATTTTGATAATCAATAAATTTTGAAAGATTTTACTCGAACATAATTGGCAATTTACAAAACAAAACTTTTACTCACTGAGATGCTTTGATTTTTTTGTTACATTGTACTCCCGTAAAACGTCGAACTAACCTTAACTAGGTGGTGGGACTTTCGTAAAGTATTCTTTTATTATTTTAAACTTTTTTATCTGTACCCATGCAATTCAATTAAAATCATTTTATTATTTAAATAATCAAAGGGATCGGACAACAGACTTTAATATAAATCCTCTCCCACAAAAAGATGGTACAAAAAGGAACAAGTAGAACAAATTTATATAAATAATGATCACAAATCTCAGCTCTTTGTTCTAGCAGGGGTGATCTGAGTTGGATTACCCCAGCAATCCCACCCAGTTACAACAAAGGATTTTTTACTTCTTATTTAGTTTTTTGCAAGGCCTAATTTTGAGAACTGTTCAGTTCTTTGAACTTTTTTTAAAAATTTTGTGTTTTAATATCAAGATTTTAAAACGTTGAAAAATAGCATAGTCCATCAAGGGTCATTTCGGTTACTAGACTTCTACATTACGTTCTAGACCACAAACTCGTTGCAGTTACCGGGTGAAAAAATCGTATATGAAGAATCCTTGCGGGGCACAATAAGTATATGTATCATTATTTTAGTATGAAATATTTATTTCATGGCATTACAAGTGCGGATATAACTTTTAAGAATATATATCGATGTTCCTTCACTTTCTATATTAGCAGGGATGTAAAATAGTTATCACACTCGGACTTGGTGTGTCTGTATAAGCTCACCCATCCGGCCTCAAGTGGTCGGAATGATCTTACACAGACACACCACGTCCTAGTGTGATAACTATTACATACAACATACATTATCAAAAGGGTATAAAAAGCACTTTGTTTTGTTTTTAAATGTAAGCTAAAGACGATTAAGAAAAAAAGCATATTACAATTGTATATTATATTAAAAGGATCATTTGCTAATGTATGGTTTTTCTAGAAGTAATGCTGAAATTTGAAAATTGTGAGCAGGGTCATCTTATTACCAGAATTATATTAACAGATGTTTACAGGCTAAAATCTCTTGGATTTTTAAGAATTATATAATAACAAAGCGAAATAATGGATTCATTGATCAGACATCTTTAAGCCTGTGCACACAGGGTACTAAAGATCGGTCAAGGTAAGTACAGTGCGATTCATACATAACCTCTCGACCAAGTTAACTGGGAGAACAGTCACGAGAACAGCTAAAAGTTAACTTGAAGTTAACTTGGAGCAGACTTAGAACAGTCCAAGAATCATTTTTGCTCTGGTCCTAGAACCATGTCTGCTCTGGTCCTAGAATCATATCTGCTCTAGTCCTAGAATCAGGTCTTTTCTAGCCATGACGGTTCTGCCTAAGTTTGCTCTAGCCATGACAATTTTTGTCAAGTCTGCTCTGGGAACGGCCGTTCTGGTCCTAAAATTTAAACTGGATATAAAGTTAAATGTGTCGGAATTTCCTGTTTCTCGAGCCCGAAACCGTTTTAAAAAAATAAATATCAACATTGTGTCTTATTTTACGATTATTTTAACATTTTTTTCAGTCTACGTAATCTGGAAATTACTAATATTTTTCCTATAATTTAATTCATATTTATGAAAATGAATTAATGAAAAACCAATGCGAAACAAGTTTTTGGTAAACTGTCTCGGGCAGGGAAAAAAATCTTACTTTTTAAATTTTATCTGGATAAACACTTTTAAATTTTATCTGGATAAACACTTTTAAATTTTATCTGGATAAACACAGGTAAACACTTGTCTGCGAAAAAATGCATTTTACATCCGAATAATTCATTTCACAATTCCATTTTTCATTTCTTTGTATATTATTTTGTTTTTAAATTATATCTTAACTTGAAATATATGAAATACGTATAAATATTGAATACGTTTTGAATATTTGTCGGCACTATGACATGAGCTGGAATGAAAGCTTTATACCTAGAACAGGTCAGCTGAGAGCAGTAATGACAAGAACAGATTTAAAAAGAACCCTAAAAGTCAGAACAAACTTACATAGAATGGTCATGAGTAGAACAGGTCAAAGCAGTCGAGGCTCTGACCATAACAGGTTAGAACGGCCAGGATTCTAGGGTAGACTAAGAGCAATTCTAGACCAGACTTGATGCTTGTTCTAAAGTATGTGAGAACCGTACCGTTAGTCAAAAGAAAGAACAATCAATAGACAATGACAACATCGGGAACCCTAAAGAAACACGGACACTACTTGATTACGGGACAAAAAAGAAAAATGAAGACACACATACAGATAAACAACACGGACACAAAAAATACCATGGGTGAGATCAGGTGTACCGGTAGAGAAGCATCTCCTGCTCCTTATAAGACACTCACCATGTTGAACATGTCAACTCCGGTGGTAAAGTCAAATCCGACAGAAGAAAAACAAACTTTAGTTGTAGAGATAAAGATTTGTTGTCATCAGGGAAAAAGTTATTCCATAGCGATCCACAAGATCGTGATGTTGACCTAAGTTAACTTAGGACGAGCTTTTTTGAAGGCTCCAAGGTAACTTTATGAGAAGATATGTCTGCTCTCCACTGAATGATCCTGTGAACCTAGTCTTCTCCATTAACAATGAGAAATCATCAAACTGTTAGGTTCGCTTTTCAATGGTATTCGTTAGTCGTTTGAGATTACAACCCTGTTGGTGGTTTGAGATTACAGATCTGTTATGGTTTGAGATTACAGACTTTCACTGAGGTTCAAAGCAAAGATAACAGCACAAAAACGTACATTTTGTACAATGATCGAAAATTACAAGCACATCTTACAATCGATAAGGGAACTGCAATTGAAAAACATATGTAAAGGAAAGAATTAGACGAAACGTAATTTAGAAGGAGAGGTAAAAAAATGCTCGCAGCAAACTGAAAAAAAGGTAGTCGGCTTTAAAACACTGTTGCATTCCGGACGATAAATCAAACCAGAAACTTCTCTAAGCGTCTAAAAAAGAGTTGTATATTTAAGTAGACATCGACAGTGCTTGGTCATTATTTTCTTTTTGAATGTTTTACTTAACTACTAATTTATAAAATACATTTAATATACCTAGCCAATGGTCGCCCTCAACATCACCAAATCCCTCTTTGTAATCATTCCAGTATCGATGGAAGTTGAGCGTTGCATCTGTCCGTCTTTGGATTACCTATAATATGGAAATAAAAGTCTTGATATGAGAAATTATATTTGGGAAATTCTTTATAATTCAAAGTCTAAAACTTGTTTTTTCTCAGTATTCAAACAACTTTTTACATACAAGAAAACTTCAAAATACTGTGAACGTAAAAATGTTCGTAGGGTGTTATTATTGTTGGACAAACATTTCGCAAGGTGTAATTTTGCTGCAAAAAGGATTCACCTAAGCGTTGATATTGCTCGGACATGTAATACATTAAGAACTTCAGTATACGCGGGAACATTTTCACTGATTTTTGGTGACTCCTAATATATAAAAAATTACCCGATGATAAAAATTTCAAGGTTTAAAGTACACTAATTCATTTACATATTCAGGTGCAAAACTAGAAATTAATGTTATTTTGGATAACAAAATACACAATTTACTATTTATTCATTTTGTGCATATGCGTTTGATATGTACGAAAGCCGATTAGGCTCACAAAGAAAAAAATTCTTATCGCCTTATAACGAGATATTAATCTCGTAATAATGAGTCAATTATCTCGTAATAACAAGAAAGTTTCTCGATATAACACGATAGTTCCCTGTTATAATGCGATAATTATCTCGTTATGACGGATTTTTTTCACGTTATAACGCGATAATTATCTCGATATAACGCAATAACGGTGTCTTATGTCGTAATAACGAAACAATTGTCATTTATCTCGTCACAACACGATAATTATCTCGTAATAACGCGATAATTATCTCGTAAAAACGCAATCATAATCTCGTTATAACACATTATATACAATTATCTCGTTACAACGCGATAGTTGTCTCGTTACAACGCGATAGTTATCTCTTTAAAACGCGAAAATTATCTCGTTTTAACGCGATAATTTTCTAGTTATAACGCCATAATTATCACGTTTATTGCGTAAATAACGAAATAATTACCGCATTGTAACGAGACAATTTTCTTATTTTCTCAAAATTATTGCAATGTTTTTATTATCTTTTTTAAATTTTGATACAAAAATACAAGTAATAGTAAACAAATAAGTAAATACCGAAGTAACTGTCAATTTTAGTCTGCATATGCGCATTTCGACAACTTATATCTCTTCAGTGCAGATAAAATCTAAACGTTTGGAAGACCATAAACTCAAAGATGTTTAAAAACTGATAGAGAACAAATAACCAATATGATATAAATGTAGAGCCAAAATCAGCTAAGGGCAGAGCTTTGCATGAGTGAGATACTCCTTAGTTTTCCACAAAATTTACAAAAAAAAATAGATATTGAAGTGAGCCGTTGTTGCGTTGAAGTCGGATTATAGCACCACTCGCAGCCATACACGGTGAAGATTCCGCGTGTTAAGTCTACTCTCATTTATTTTCTAATCACATTTCAACTGATTTTGATACATTCACGTATAATTTTTAAAAAAAAGCTGATATACTGTTACAATGACGGCAAAACATACTGCTTTCGAAAATAAGATCAATAAGAGGTCAGCGTGAAGCCCTCGCACAACATGGTGAACTCTTGGTGATGATGTTGACCATATCAGGCTCCCCATTGCAGGCTATCACCGATTTGACTTTGGTCTGCCTTATTTTATTTAAAACAAATTATTGCCACAGTAGTTTCAAAGGAAAACCCGTCTTTTATAAGAATAGGAGAAAACCCGTCTTTTAATTGGAATTGTATTTATGGGGGATAGAGTTGGGTTCGGGCTTACTAAACACTTTCTAAAGGTAGAGTTCGCTTCTTAATTTGAGAGTAAACACCATTTTGGAAAAAAATAGTACCTTTTTGTTTGAAATTTGAAAAAGAAGTAACTTCATAAAGTGTATTTTTTTTTTCATATGTTTAACATTAGTAGTATAGCCCTTTTCATAAAATGTTGTTATCTTTTCCTGGATTGGAGCTCTTCCATCAACTGGAGGTACCAACATTCTTCATTCCGGTTATCACTCGTACGGTTGTCTAACCGTACACAACTTAAACCCTGAATACATTTTTATAAAACAAAATTAGTGCAGTGTCACAGTAAACAATGGCCTAGTAATCTAAACAAGAACAGTGTTATGAACTGGATGAACAACACTTGTCGTGTTGGGTTGATAACTGGTACTGTTTCATCGTATGTAAATGCCGAAACCAAAGAGCG
Organism: Modiolus philippinarum; assembly: GCA_002080025.1. Taxonomy (NCBI): domain Eukaryota; kingdom Metazoa; phylum Mollusca; class Bivalvia; order Mytilida; family Modiolidae; genus Modiolus; species Modiolus philippinarum. The sequence goes on from MJUU01032460.1 coordinate 158,459, forward strand.
GACAAAATGATTTTTTGGAAAGGCATATAGACGTGGTTCCAAAGTTGTATTTGTCGTGGTGCCGGTTGTGGTGCATTGCCATAGGAACACGAAGTGCTTATACTACATAACAAAATAGTAGTTTCCAAACAATTCTTGTGCTCTGAACTATTTTTTTTAATGCAATTCTTACAGGGGTTTCTTTAACAAGTGTCACAAATATACAGCAAACAGTGCTTTTTATTTCCCTTTCAAAGTTAACACAAAGTAAAAATTTAATAGAACAGAAAACACCAATGGTCCAAAAACAGTTGACAACCGATTTATTTCACCAAAAACATTTAACAACCAGCCGAAAATGTCAAAAACACGTTAACAGATTTTTGTCCCCTCTTAGAATATTAATGACAGAACACTAATAACTGCAAATATTCTCCCACTATTACTTAATTCAAGACTAGTCTACGCCTCACTTCCTTCGATGATTTTAAAGTTCATCGCCACTCATTTATTTTTAACAGCATTGACATTTGAATGAAAGTCTATGAAGTATCTTTATTTAAGCTCGGTTAGTAAGGTAAAATCAATACGGGACTTGTGAGTCGTGTTCACTCTGGAAAATATTTGTGTATCATACGAAAAAAAAACAATGCATTAATACCTTGAGAGGGAATCACTAAGGGACCGCGCAATATTAATCAGTTAGTTTGGACCGGTGCAAGTAATTCCAGACAATTGAAAAAAATATGTTTTTCATGAACTTCAAAATAAAAAAGTATTGTCCATGACTTCCTTATTTGAAAAAGTGTATGTTCCATGTTTTTGTAAAATTTTCAATTGTAATAAAGTATTTAATTTTGACTGTCATTATTTTTTTCACATGGTCTATATCAAAGATACCATATATGTTAGAAAATTGATAACAGGAAACACCTACAATGGATGAAAATTATAATTACATGCAACAATTTGCAAGGGAACTACACAAGAAAAACACAAATAAGAGAAAAGACAAACATAGACAACGATAGGTACTCGGGACAGCCGGACTTGAAACCGGCACTAGCAAAAGCCGGAGGTAGGGTTAAACCGGTTTATGGATACCCAAACCTCTAAATCTGTCCCGTTTCCCTATAGTATAAAAACATACGAATAAAACCCAATACAGGTAGACTACTAACTCCATGACCACAATCTTGAAAGGAGAGAAAAAGACAATACGTAATTTTGAAAGACGGGTCAAGGGGTGCTCGCCGCCAAACAGCCGGTTAGCCCAAGGAGCTTAGTCTGCTGGTAGAACACTGTCGCATTACGGAAGAAAAACCAAAGTCAAAACTTCCCGAAGGGTTTGGTCAAGAATCATCATATATTTCAGTATATTTCAGTAGAAATCGGCAGTATCAGTGAGAGGCCAGTATGTTGCAAAATTTTCAGGTCACTAGGTCTCAAAGCTAATTTAACGGATGCAAGCAGAATATCTTGCCGATATCCCCTTTTACGTAAATAATGTAAGTTTGTCCCAGATTTTCTGGATTCTTAATCAATTTTTGGCATTTTTCCGTAAAATTGAGGACTAGAAATGCCCATAGTAATAAGCTGTGAACGAGTAACGCCATATTTAGATATAACATGTTAATATCTATTACAAAACTTCTTAAATGTATTCAACAACTTATGAATTCTGTAACCCTATTGTAAAAGTTTGGCTGTGATAGTATGGTTACGTTCATTGAAATCATCAAGAGTAGAACAAACTCGTGCGAATCGTACCAGTTGAGAAATATACACCGCGTAGGATTGAGCAAGGGAAATGTCGCCGTCAAGAAAAGGGGAAATTAGTAATAGTGAAATCAAAATCATCCCTTTTATCATATATTTGGGTTTTGATTTTACCAGAGTCAATAATGATAGTCTGGTCAGATCCAGAAAAGGGCAACATTTGGAATCATTGTTAGCTTTATTTAATTTCAGTGGTTGATGATAAATAATGTCTACATAATCTAAAAACTAGGGATTATCAATAGTAAGGATATCGTCAATATACCTGCTGTTATCATTGAAAATAGAAATAAGTTTATCACTGTTAGGTATGGTTCTGTTTTGAAGTTGTCTCTTGAAATCTCGTTCGTAACAGAAAAGAAAATGCATATGTATGTAATTTAATGGCTTGTATTGATTGATATATGGATATGTTCATTTCAAAGACAACGCTCCATTTTATTTGTATTAATGCTGAAAATATATGTGTATACAGACATTTATTATTTTGTTGTTCATTAATTCATGTGCAACCTGTTACCATAGTTTCACAAGTACAAATGAAGTATATGATATAAATACAATAGTCTGTGTATCTTTTTGGTTCGGTACTTTTTATGCCGCTTGATCGGGGATCGGGGGGCATATTGTTTTTGTCCTGCCTGTCTGTCTGTTTGTCTGTGCGTCCGAAACTTTAACCTTGGCTTTAACTTTTGAACTATATAAGGTAGACTTTTGATACACAGCAAGTGTGTAGGTCTAGTCAAGAGGAACATAAATGTGCAAAAAAATTTAGGTTAGGTCAAAGGTCAAGGTCACAGAGGTTAAAAAGGGGTGAATTTGGCTGTTTTCACATATCTGACTGTAGAATCCTTATTGTTTATCGTATTGAGACGGGGTTTGTTTTATGTTATTGCTGATAAAATTGCGCAACTGGAGTATGGCAACAGATGTGAGGTAGCATTTACCGATTTTGAGAAGCAAGAGGCCCAAAGGAGGAAAATGGAAAAAAAACGATTTTTTTAATTTTCGGATCTTGATGCAGTATTTTGCTGTAAGTTTCTTATAGCATGTTTAAACAGATACTTTTAACAATTAAAACTATTTCAATAAACAATAGGCCCAAATTGGCTTCATCTGTTTCAGAATAAAGGGGTTGAATTGGGTGTTTTTTTTTTTGTAATTGATAACTTTTGAACTATGTAAGATAGACTTTAAATACTTGGCAAGTGTATAGGTCTTGTCAAGAGGTACATAAATATGCAAAAAATTAGGTCAAAGGTCAGGTCATATTGGTGAAAAAGGGGTAAAATTGGGTATTTTCATATATTTTACTGTAGAATCTTGGGGCATATGTAGTGTTCACTAAAACATCTTGTTTTATTTTAAAAAAAATAGTGAGTGTCCCATGCATAAAACATTTAAAAAAGCAAGGTCCCATGGATTAACAATCGTGAAAAACTACTTTTCCCATGGGCTTCTACACCAGTCCCAACTAGCTGATTTATATTGCCTGGTCCTTAATTAATTACCTCTGTTGAGCTAAGGGTGATTTACAGTTAATCTATTTGTAGCGTTTCGGACTAATTGTTTTTCGTCGATTAAAATTTAGTTCAATAATTGGCATGTAGAACCAATTATAAGTACACTTCAATTTCATAAATAGTTTTAGGTGTTATATATTTATTTCAATAGGTAAGGAATCCAGTTATCCTTCTTATTGGTATTTGAGGAGATCGCCGGCCGTAGATTCCGCCTTCAATTACACGAGAGTTCCTATCTCGAAAGTCCCGTATTGTGAAGACATTGCGAACATTCATGCTGACAAACGTTCTCATCTTCCACAACGGAGCCGCTCTTCAAGACCTCCGCTAAAACGCTACGGAGTTTTTTTTTATCTATCTACGTGTATACAAAATCATTTTTATAACAAAATCATTTGAAATGTGATAAGAAAATAAATGAGAGTAGACTTAACACGCGGAATCTTCACCGTGTATGGCTGCGTGTGCTATAAACCGACTTCAACGCAACAACGGCTCACTAGTTAACTATTACTTGTATTTTTGTATCAAAATTTAAAATATAATAAACATTGCAATAATTTCTTTATAATATTGCGATAAATTATGTAAAATATTGCAATAACTATCTTCACAAATATCACAATAAAAGTATCG
>MJUU01032460.1:162395-191601 GCA_002080025.1 Modiolus philippinarum
ATTATTGTAATAAATATGCAAGATTATTTTGATAAATTCACAATTATATTTTGATAATAAGAAGAAGAGTAGGCAGTCCCAGGCTTCCGTAATTACAAGATAATAAACTCGTTATTACGGAATTATTATCTCGTCATTACGAATTTTTTTTTCTCTGAGAGCTAATCGGATTTCGTAGATATGCATATGCGTGGAATGTTGTTTTTAATTTAATGAGCGCCGATTAAATTTTGATCTGAAGAAAAACACTGAAAATGCCGATTAAATGATTAAATGAATGAAGCACGAGTTTAAGTCTAGGATGGCGCTATGAAACTCGCAACAAAATGAATTGATCGCGCAGCAAAAGAATGTTTTCTATAATAATTGAATATCGCTAGATGATATCAACTGCACTCTTAAGCTTTCGACTCGTCTCTGAGATGTTCCGCATGCTTGAGAAAAATAGTTCCTTAGTTCATCTTTACATATCTCTGGAACACTTTACTACGTGAATAACAAATCTAGAATTCTACCTCAAGAATTTTGAAAAGTATTTGTCGCTCGTAATTTCAAATGCTATTTTCTTGCAGTTAATATGTTTGTAATAAGTTGCTTATATAGTAATAAACGTCTGAACGATCAATTAGTGCTGCTTTGCCTCGAGATTATGTGTTGTCTTTCTACTCTAATCATAACAATGTTAAATTTGTAGAAAAGATTCTTTTCTGCTTTTTGCTACTGTTGCGAAAATATCCCAACAATTTTTCATACATTAAATACATGTACTAATTTATTCATATTGTTCTGTTTGTTGCATTTTTTGTTTCCGTTACCTTACTTTCCTTGATGTCAAGTTTTAAAACAAATATTATGTTCAACCAATTAAATAAGCAAATGATTTCGTCATAGTTCCTGTATTGAGTTTTTAAATTTATCGTACCTTAGCCCAAATTATACGTATTTCGTTCCTTAAGTGTACATGTATTGCAAATGACCTTGATGAGGAAAGATTGCTACCTACCGTCCATCCATTTTGGCAATATGCTTTGAATCCGTTCACTGAGTCAGGATAAAGAGTGTAAACACCAGATGGGCTACCAACAGGAATGTCATTACAGCTTTTAAGTTTGTCTGGTGCTATTTTGTCTGAAGTCGAAGTGAAGATGATATAGATATACTCTTTCTTGTAATTTTTAGAAATCAAAAGGAAAACCGAGGTAACGATTGCCACTAAAGGGGAATAAATGGATAGGGGCTGGAAATTAAGCATGCTATATCGCTCCGAATATGCTTTTTTATTTCTTTGGTTTTGTTTTTGTTTGTTTTTTTTCTTCGTTTTTAACCGGACTTTCCCTTTGGGAAATCCGGTTATTTGAAATTCTGATGTATGCCGGTTTGGAGGGCGGACGGTTGGCGGGCGGGACTGCCAGATCTTACAACCGCAACTCCTCTGTAGCCGTTCAACAGAATTTCATGAAACTTTGTATGCAAAAAGGACATCATATGTAGGAGTGCATATTGTCGGGGATTTTTTTATCGTACAATTTTTCAGGAGGTCTGCCCGCTTGAAGTTAGAAATCTATAGGTGCTTTCACCATATGCTTGTAAGCGCAACTCCTCTGTAACCATTCAAAAGTATTTCATGAAACTTTGTTTGTAACAAGGACGTCATATGTAGACGTACATATTGTGGATTTTTCATCGTACAAATTTTCCAGGGGTTATGCACCTTTGAACTTAGAAATCTACAGGTGTTTTGATCATATGCTTGTAAGCGAAAATCCCTTGTAACCATTCGACAGAATTTCAAGAAACTTTGTATGTAGCAAGAACATCATATGTAGATGTGCATATTGTCGGAGATTTTTCATGTTTTTTTTCAATTGTTTAGAGGAGTGATGTCCCTTTAAACTTAGAAATATATAGCTGTTTGCATATGCTTGTTTAGATTTTATCTGCACTGAAGAAACATAAGTTGTCGAAATGCATATATGCAGAAATTAAATACACAGTAATGTCGGTATCTAGTTATTTGTTACCACTGGGTCGACGCCTCTGCTGGTGGACTTTTAGTCCCCGAGGGTATTCACCAGCCCAGTAGTCAGTACTTTGGTGCTGACCCGAAGCCGATTCTATTTGAAACCTTAAAATATCTAGATTTTTATAAATTGTGTTGTAACAACTAAGGAGTATCTCCCTCATGCAAAGCTCTATCCTTAGCTTATTTGGCTTTACATTTAGATCATATTATGTATTTGTTTTCTATCAGTTTTTAAATATCTTTGAGTTTATGGTCTTCCAAATGTTTAGATTCTTTTTTTAGAAGAGACATAAGTTGTTGATATGCAGAAAATAAATTCACAGTAATTTCGGTATGTATGTACTTGTAAGGACAACTCCTCTGTAACCGTTAAACAGAATTGCATAACTTTGTATGTAACAAGGACATCATATGTAGATGTGCATTATACCGGGGATTTTTTATCGTACATTTTTCCAGTAGTTATGGCCCTTTGAAGTTAGAAATCTATAGGTATTTTGACAATATTGTTGTAAGCGCAACTCCTCTGAAACCATTTAAAAGAATTTCATGAAACTTTGTATGTAACAAGGACATCATATGTAGACGTGTACATTGTCGGGGATTTTTCCTCGTACAATTTTTCGAGGAGTTATGCCCATTTGAACTAAGAAATCTATAGGTTATTTGACCATATGCTTGTAAGCATAACTCCTCTCTAGCCATGCAACAGAATTTCATGAAACGTTGTATATAGCAAGGTCATTATATGTAGACGTGCACATGATCGGGGATTTTTCATCATACAATTTTCCAGTAGTTATGCCCCTTTGAAGTTAAATAGGTGTTTTGACCATGAGCTTGTAAGCGCAACTCCTCTGTAACCAGTCAACAGAATTTCATGAAACTTTCTCACAAGGACATTATATGTTGACGCGCATATTGTCGGGGATTTTTTTCAACGTACAATTTTTTCCAAGAGTTATGCCACTTTGATCATATGCTTGTTAGCGCAAATCATCTGTAACCATTGAACAGAATTTCATGAAACTTTGTTTGTCGCAAGGACGTCATATATAGATGTGTATAATGACGGGGATCTTTCATTTTTGTTTAATTGTTTTGAGGAGTTTTGTCCCTTTGAACTTAGAAATATATAGCTGTTTAGACCATATGCTTTTAAGGGCAGCTCCTCTGTAACCGTTTTCATGAAACTTTCTAGCAAGGACATCATATGTAGATGTGCATATTGTTGGAGATTTTTTGTCGTACAACATTTCCAGGTGTTATGCCCCTTTGAACTTAGAAATCTACAGGTGTTTTGACCATTTGCCTGTAAGCACAACTCATCTGTAAACGTTCAACAGATTGCTATTAAACTTTGCATGTAGCATGCACATCATATGTAGATATGCATATTGTCGGAAATTTTTCATCGTGCGATTATTTCAGGAGTTATACCCCTTTAAAATTAGAAATGTATAGGTTGGTTTTGACCAAATGCTTTTCAGCACAACTCTTCTTAAACAGTTCAAGAGAATTTCATAAAACTTAGTAAGGACGTCGGATATCGATGCGCATATTGTTGGGGCTTTTTCATCGTACAATTTTTCCAGGAGATATACCCCCTTTGAACATAGAAATCTATAGGTGATTTGACCATATGTCTTTTTTTACTTTAAGTAAAGTATATTTTCTTAGTGATTGTTGAGAGTGATGACATACACTGCACCTAATGAGAGAAGGTATGAGTTATACAGCTTTTCACACAAGTTTCTCCATTCAAATGGTGAAGAAAAACCCGGTTTGATGTCGTATCGACATCCATTTCTTCTCGTTTTTTGTTTTTGTTTTTTTTTTATTTGATTTTTTTTTCTGCTTTTTTGTATATTTTTTTATTGTTCGGTCGAATAATGTTTCCTTAATCGTTAAAACTGTTCTAGATATACTACATTTCTTTCATTGGAGAAAAACCCAAAAAATTCTTAAAAAAGAAAGCAGCCATTAATTGTATTGATATTGCTTTTGAGTCTCCGAGGAGACATTGGTTATACAATCATCAGAAAAATATTCAATAATTGTTATGAATAATTGTTTAGCAAATGGTAGGAAAACTGCACACACAAGCCTTTTGTGTCGTCAAACTTCAAATTAAAATTAAATGCAAAAATAATTTTTTTGAAAGAATGTTATCTATAGACAGTTAAATAAATACAGGATTTTATTTTCTCTTGTTTTGCTCGTAGTACACTAAACTTTCAAAGATACAAATATGGTCAATGTTTTCATGTATTCGAGAATCATTTTGATACAACTCTAAATCACATATTAGTTTTACCTTTCACTGTTATAGACTGCAATATCGTGACTTCTTCCTGCTTTTCAATCTTTGTACAACAATTTAAATTCAGCTGACAGGTTTTAGTTCTTTTGTCATAGCCGACACTACAACATGATTTATCCTCCGTACATACAAGTGTACATTCTATGGGCGACTTCCCCGCAATCAATGAAAGATTTTTCTCACTTAGCGTATTATTTGAGTCTGTTGCTATTTCATAATATCCTAATTTCTTATTTGCATTCGCGACGCAAAAAGCAGCAAGTAACGCAATCAATCTTAGATTTGCTTCTTTTGAAATAACCATGTTTACAACATAATAGATAGCTGTGAAGTAGAACAAATACGGGAAACTAAAATATATTAACAACATAAACGTAAAAAAAAACATTTAAAAGAGGAATTCCATTCCATAAAAATATAAAATTGAGAAATTAAAAAAAAGGTTGGATTACACAAATGAAAGATGATCGATATATATTGAACTATCAAGGGTGAACTAAATTTTATATAGTTCTTAGCACCACGGAGTTGTGGAGTAATATAGCGTTTTGCCCATTCGCCCGTTTGTCTGTTTGTCCGTCCGTTCAAATTTAAGACCATATATCTTTTGAATGACAAATCATAGATGGACAAGGTTTTGTTCATGAATGCATTTTGAATAGTACTAGTCCTTGAGATTGATATATAGAATAGGTGGATTTTACCTAAATTTCATGCTTGAGTGACTCGGGTTAAAGTAGGAGTCCAGATCTGGGATAATACAACTTAGAGGAATAATATCTTGTATGTAGATGCGTCTTGTAAAGTTACGAGGCTGCAGATAAAAATGAGGTTACTTTGACCTACATTTCATGCATGAGTGACTTAATTTAAAGTTTTTGTAAGAGTCCAGATCTGAGTCACTACAACTCGTAGAGAAATATTTTTTGTATTTAGATGCGTCTTGTAAAGTTATGAAGCTCCAGATAAACATCTTGTCACTTTGAACTACATTTCATTAGTGGCTAAGGTTAAAGTTTTTATAAGAGTCCAGACTTGGGATGCTACAACTCTTAGTGGAATAATTTTTTGTATGTAGATATGTATGGTAAAGCTATGAAGCTCCAGATAAAAATCATGTCTTGTTGACATACATTTCATGCATGAGTGACTCAGTTTAAAGTTTTTGTAGAATTCAGATCTGAGATACTTTAACTCGGANGTATGCTCCTAATTGTACCCATTAACCAGTTTAACCCTACCGCTGGCTTTTGCTAGTGCCGGTACCAAGTCCGGCTGTCCCGAGTTCCTATCGTTGTTTATGTTTGTCTTTTGTTTTTTTTATTGTGGGTTTTTTTCTTGTGCAGTTCCTATTTACTTTCTGGCATGTGGCTATGTTTTTCGGCCATTGTAGGTGTTTCCTGTTATTTTTTTTATTCCATGGTAAAGCTATGAAGCTCCAGATAAAAATCATGTCTTGTTGACATACATTTCATGCATGAGTGACTCAGTTTAAAGTTTTTGTAGTATTCAGATCTGAGATACTTTAACTCGGAGAGGATTAATATTTTGTATGAGGAGATTCTTCTTGTAAATTTACAAAGCTCCAGATTAGATTGAAGTTTGTGTAACAGTCTTGATTGGAGATACTTCAACTTGAAGAAGATTAATTTTTCATCAGTAGATTAATATGCTATATGTATTATGCTCCTAATTGAAGTAAGATGAGTGAATTTCTTGCATGACTGGATCAGATTTAAGAAACAAGTCTCATTGTGGAGTGGTTATAATACTCGACAAATATTCAACTACCGGGCGAATGTTGAATTTTCTGTCAGCAGCTGGCAGTATGGACAATTTACATGAATGTTTCTTGTGCTTATCAAATGAGAAATTAAGGTAGATAAGCTATCAAAAGACGTGCAAAAACGAAACAACCAATAGAATCTAAATCGAATACAACAATCAGCTAAATAAACACCACCTTTAACAATTTTACGCAACAATGAGGGTTCGGACATGGTGAAAGTAGAGAGGGGCAGGAGAAAGGAGAAAGGGGTGGAAGAAAGGGAAAATGGCACAAAAAAGGAGACAAGGAATGGTAAAAAAGGGAGACCGTGCGAAAAGAAACGGGCAGGGAGAAAGGAGAGATGGGCGGGAGAAAGGAAAAAAGCAGAGGGAGAAAGGCATTTCTCGTTCCCCCTACAATATTTATTATTGTGTCTTTCAGTTGACACAATAAATATAATTGCTTGCGTATGAACCATTGACACTGAAAATGATCTTCTTGTCGTAAATGAATATCTAAAAGAACTATACACATTTGATTTAAAATATATATAAAGATTGTCCTACTCAAATATCAGTTTGATATTTTTTTTCTGAAATTCAAGAAAAGAAAAGTCCAAGAAGTAGGTAGGGAGTGTATATGGCAAATTTATTTTTATAAGCCATCAGATCACTTATGGCATTTTATTATTTCAAGGTTAAGGGTTTCGTTTTTTCAATGAAGTTAAATTCTCAAAGAAAAACAACGGCAGCAGAATACCGAAGGAACAAAGCGCAAGATTACACAAATCAAAGTCCAGAGACAAGGCAAAAGCAAGAACACCAAAAGACGGAAGACCAAAGATACCACATGCCCACAAAACACACGCACAATACATATACAACACAAAAGTAAAGCACTAACAGTGTGAACTCTCAATAAACAAGAGTGATATCAATGCCCCGGAAGGGTAAGCATGTCCTGCTCTGTGCACAGCACCCGTCACACTGTCAGTGGGTCACCCGAGGTAAAGTCAAAACCGGTAATGTCAAATCAGGGAAGACGCGAATCTAGCTGAAAATGTCAGTTTTTATTTGTGACACTGACATTTCATATCTATCTATGATGTCGTGGTGACGGCCATAGAATTTCTGAAGGGACGAAAGTAACAAATGCTGAACATATCCCTGACTCAACAGTTTTTGTGACATTGCTTTTGCTCTTTCAACAAAGTCATTGTATGAAATACACGCTCTACAGTAACGAATTAATTGTGAAATATATATTCCATATGCTGGGGATGCAGGTATATTGTTGCAGAGAAAGGGAAAGTTCACAATTGGAAAGTCAAAACCATTACGTTTGTCCTATAATCTAGATTTCAGACGTCGATGTTCGTCAACGTACAACAAAAGGTCAAGGTATGAAACAGAATCGGGTGTATCGGTTGTCTCTTTAATTCCAGGTTCACTGGGGTAGATACGATGTAAATATTCTTTAAATCTTGGGTTATTAAGAGAAAGTACATCGTCTATATATCTGAAGCTGAAATTAAAAGTCTGGGCTAGCTGTTTTTGTTTCTGTTGTATCAGCCCTTGTAAAAACTTTGCTTCATACGAAAAAAGGAAAAGGTCAGCTAAAAGTGGCGCACAATTTGTTCCCATAGGAATCCCTATTGTCTGTTGAAAAACACGGCCTCCACATTCAACAAAAATGTTGTCGATCAAATTCAAGCATCTTAATCACGTCATTTTCACTGTATTTCTTGTTTGACTCAGTGTGGTTCTTTACAAAATATGTTTTATCTTTTCCTATTACCAGATAGGAATACCTGCGTTCTCCGNNNCTGAAAATGTCAGTTTTTATTTGTGACACTGACATTTCATATCTATCTATGATGTCGTGGTGACGGCCATAGAATTTCTGAAGGGACGAAAGTAACAAAGGCTGAACATATCCCTGACTCAGCAGTTTTTGTGACAGTGCTTTTGCTCTTTCCACAAAGTCACTGTATGTACTGCACGCTCTACAGTAACGAATTAATTGTGAAATATATACTCCATATGCTGGGGATGCAGGTATATTGCTGCAGAGAAAGGGAAAGTTCACAATTGGAAAGTCAAAATCATCACGTTTGTCATATAATCTAGATTTCAGACGTCCATGTTCGTCAATGTACAACAAAAGGTCAAGGTATGAAGCAGAATCGGGTGTATCGGTTGTCTCTTTAATTCCAAGTTCACTGGGGTAGATACGATGTAAATATTCTTTAAATCTTGGGTTATTAAGAGAAAGTACATCGTCTATATATCTGAAGCTGAAATTAAAAGTCTGGGCTAGCTGTTTTTGTTTCTGTTGTATCAGCCCTTGTAAAAACTTTGCTTCATACGAAAAAAGGAAAAGGTCAGCTAAAAGTGGCGCACAATTTGTTCCCATAGGAATCCCCATTGTCTGTTGAAAAACAAGACCTCCACATTCAACAAAAATGTTGTCGATCCAAATTCAAGCATCTTAATCACGCCATTTTCACTGTATTTCTTGTTTGACTCAGTGTGGTTCTTTACAAAATATGTTTTATCTTTTCCCATTACCAGATGGGAATACCTGCGTTCTCCGTTTTAGGTACAGAAACATTGATGTATCAGATCGGAAATTACTGTTTTAAGTTTATTATGGGGAAGGGTTGTATAAAGGATAGAAAAATCAAAAGTTTGAATACTATTGCAGTATGCGAGACTGTTTGAGGAGAGCTGTTCAAGGAGATCTTTGGAATTTTTAAGAATCCACATCTGATTCACGCCGCTCGTGGAATAGGCATTTTCGCAGTAGCTTTTTAGACCATCTCTAACTGCAGTCAGTAAAGTAGTAATGAGTTTGGATAGGGGCTTAGTGGTGCGTCTTGCAGATCCTTCAATGAATATCTGTTTGTAGGGATTCTTGTGAAGCTTAGGCACCCAGTAAATATAAGGGAGATAACTGTTATTCTCATTAACTTTGATACCGAATGATGCTAACACAGAAGTGTGATTTGTGATTATCTCGTCCCTTGATAATGTAGTTGGGGAATAAGTAGGATTGCCAGATGAAGTGTCAATACCCATCTCCTTAAGAAGACAGTCTAAATAGTATTCTTGCATACAAACAGAATTGGTGATAAAAGTACAAGTAGCAATTTAAGGGGATTTGAAATGTATTTTATATATCTTAAATGACTCAATCAAAGTCATCTTAGCGATATAGATTATAAAAAAAACTTCTTGACATTCCGAAAACCACATTTAAGTGTTTCTCTTCAAAATTGTTTTGCATGTCTTCACGCCAAATACATTATATACATAAACTCTGAAAAATATTTCAAAATTGTTCCTCATATAATCAAATAAAATGTTTACAGAATATATACAAGATATTAAGTATGTTGGCTTAAATCTATTTCAATCATAAGCCTATGCATTACAATGAAATGATATAGAACAAAGGCGCATTGGACGAACTCTTTACAAATATATGGTTAAACCAAGCAATAGAACAATGCTTTTATTGGGGTTTTTTTGTTGGTTTTTTTTTTTTGTTTTGTTTTGTTTTATTTTATTTTATTTTTTTTTTTGCACCGGTTTGAGCAGAATTCACTGCTATATGTCGAAAAAAAGCCATATCTATGTTTCTCTTTCCTCATAAATGCAGGTACTGTCTTGAAACATTAAATCAACTGGCCGGCATTTTCAGCCAGCCATTTATAAATTAAAGCAGACTAAGTACAATTATGATGGTGTCAGTCTGAAATTTCGAATGAAATATAAACATGGTTGATCGAATAAAATCTATCGGATAATTTTCACGTAAGCATGTTTTATGTTCACAAATTGTCCTTTGACATAAACAAATAACATATACTCGATAAAATCATCATGCTTACTTCAAATATAAAGAACAGCAATAAAAGTCTTGTTTCAATGATTGGTTTTACCATGTATTAGTAGAGACTTAAGCTCATTAACACCATATCCTTTAATTATTTTCCCTCGGTTATATTTTGATTTTATTCTGCTTTGAAGAGACATAAGTTGTCGAAATGTGCAAAATTAACAGCAACTTCAGTATTTTGTTATTTATATTCAATGTGTATCATGACGTTGAAAAAGAGTTGAAACAATCAAATAAATAGGAAGAGATTATTAAATTGCCACAATGTGGGGCTGATTCCTTTAATATGTCAAGAAATGTTATTTAACTGGTGTTCCAGTAAGTTACATAATGTATACGTTTTTTTTTCACACTAACTTCGGTATTTAGTTATTTGGTACGAATTAATTCTGAAGTGTCGTCAATGGCATCACCGCATGCACTTTGTCCAGTGCTTTACATCATTCGGCCACAAAGGCTACATGTATATAAAATTTTTGCTTTCGGTAACCTTGTTATTCATAGGAAATCTAGAGTTGTAACACAGTACAAGATAAACACTGAATAGCTTGTTGAGACATAAGTTGTCGAAGTGCACAACTAAAGAGATTAAATTCACAGACATGTCGGTTTTGGTTACTTTAAACCGGGGAATTTTCGCGACAGTCTTATTTTTTGCGATTTCCGCGTTTGGAATAAAAAACGCGAAAACAAAACTGCGCAAATATACTTGGCTATTATTGAAGTCAGTGGTCAACAATTTGGCAGCGCCAATTCATAACTGCGTGAACTAAAATCCTGTCAATCTACCGCAAAATAAAGACGTATTTGAAGGAATAATTTAACATACAACTTATGGGATTCTTTTAATTTAAAAAAAAACAACATTGGCTAAAAATTACAATTACATGCTAAATCTCACCAGTAAACTACACAAGAAAAACAAAACTAAAATAAAAAAACAAAAACAAAAGACAAACGTAAAGAACAATAAAAACTTTGGATAACAGGACTAGTAAACGGCACTAGCAAAAGCATCGGTAGGATTACTTTGGCTTATTGGTACCAAACCTCATTTTTTGCTGTCCCGTTTCCTTTAAGTATAATAATCATGCCATTCAATACAGGTAAACTTCGTAATTTTCGGGATTGTAAATATTTCCTGTTATTCCACTTTTTTTTTCATTCTAACTCCATGGCCACATTCTTGAAAAGGAAATAATAAAATAAAACGTAATTTTGAAAGATTGGTCAAGGAGAACTCACTGCTAATCTACTTGGTAGCTGAAGAAACCTAGTTTTCTGGTAAAACTCTGTTGCAATATACGTATGTTAAGGGTGATTGCATGAATCAGGAGATGGAATAAAAAAGATAACAGGAAACACATACAATGGCCGAAAAACATAGCCACATGCCAGAAAGTAAATAGGAACTGCACAAGAAAAAAAACCCACAATAAAAATACAAAAGACAAACATAAACAACGATAGGAACTCGGGACAGCCGGACTTGGTACCGGCACTAGCAAAAGCCAGCGGTAGGGTTAAACCGGTTTATGGGTACCCAAACCTGAATGTCTTTCTTTTGTATTTTTGTATCCGTGCTTTCCTGACGAAGCTGATAGTTTTGAATTAATGTTCCTGAAAAATAAATGAGAAGAGGGTATTTTTTGATAGATTATTTCATTTATAACCAATCCTATTTCAGGGGAGTTTCCCACCATTCACCATCATTTACATTCTTTAGCTTGAGTAATTAACATTTACTGGAGATTTTTCGTCCCCAACCCCAGCAAAGGCAAAAAAAAAACTATAGAATCACAATTGCAAAATACAAAAAAAAACAAAAAAAAAAAACAAAAGCATAAACTATTCACAGGTGCGAATTTTCACTCTAAATATCACGACAACTTTCACAGAATACAATTATGGTATCGGAAGTAATCAAGCACATAACAATATTTTCAATTTCACTGTCAAACAAACAAATTGTTTTTATTTTTCTTAGATATGGTGTACTTGTACATGAGTTAATATCTCATGTGTACACGTTGTTCAATTACTATTATCTAGATTTATGTCAATTCGAAAACCGAAGGATTAACTCCCTCAATCGTAGTTTTGTTCTTAGCTATATTTGATATTATTGATTATTCGGATTTCGTTTGGTAACATTTTTTGAATATAGATTTTGCTTTGATTGAGTTCTAGTGCTGATGATGAGGAAATGATTTCCGAAATGGCTATACAGCTCATTAAAATTATTGCAGTTAAGAAATAACTATTGTATTTGAAGATTTGGAGGCATCAATTGGGAATTTGATGGTCGCAAATTGAGTTTACTGGTGACGCATTAGCGGAGCCAGTAAATGGATATTTGCGACAATCAAATCCTAATTGATGCCTCCAAATCTTCAAATACAATACACCTATCTCCATTCTAATGTTGTTGCAGATTTTAACTATGTTTATTACATATTAATTATTATTGCAAGCAACATCAGATGGAGGAATTGCAACATTACTCCACGATAAATATAGTCTTAATATATGATAAGCAATAATCCATTTATTTCCTTATAGATTTTAAATGAAACCTGAAATAAAATGATGCAATATAAAATGATTCATCTTTTTCAGAGCAATAATAAAACATTTGGCATGAACGATTTTTTAAAACCAAAAGTGCATGTCATTGTACCAAGCAATTTGGCGCCAAGAAACAGGTTTTCTGACTGTCAGTCAGAGAGAAAGGAAATTTGTAATTTATTAAGGATTAAAAGACTGGAAAATACGGTAGCATAATTTTGGCATGTGAGTTGTTTTCTGCTGATTGTATAGTAACAGCTGAACAGTTACTTGTCAAAAGCGTGAAACTCCATCAGTTGTGTGGTTTCGGAGATAGCAACATGATTTGTAGGAAGTAGATTCTATTTTAGGCCTCATGATATGACATTCAGAGGCACCGCCAAATCAAATGGATCATTGTACGGATATTTACAGATTTCCATGGATTTCAATGGCAGTAATATTATACTTGAGTTGGAAGGCTAAACGTCTTGAAAATGTCCATGGGTTAATTTCTAATTCAAAATTATGTTAACTCTTCACTTTTGTCGGATGCAAAACAGCCGATTATCATCTCTGAAACTACATAAAGTTACGGGTATGAATAAAGGAATGGAATTAAAAGATTTTTTAGCTTACTGTACTTTTAATTGCTGAAAAAAATATCTGCTGGAGTTGGAGAAGAGAGCAACGGATTTTCGTAAAATATTCGCAAAGAAAATGATTGTGCTGGGGGAATGGACTGCCTGTGCAGGTAGGTCTGCTTTGGTTGAATGATAGTCCACGTTTGTGAATGTTAACAACACTTCCTGTTCAACTTTCTGATGGTAATGTTTTTGGTATCGGAGATAACATTTGAATTGTCTGCAGCATGATCGTCTGCATGTCAACATGACGCCCATCGATATCTGCTTGTGGATTTTCTCTGTTATTTATGTAAAAAGATACTTGTTGCAACTCCTCGTCGTGATTGTGTGGTTCTCTTTAAACATGTGTTATCACAGGCCGAACGTTTACAATCGGTCAAAGAAGTTGAAGAGATGTGTATTGCCTCCATTTTATTTCATAAACAAACGCGTAGGAATCCTGTCAATTTCAGGAATGCCAACCGTGAAATATATACCTTGAAAATTATTCAATTAACCAATCAGATAACAGGATTAATGTCACACTACATTAGAATTGGCGTTAACATATGTATGAAAAAGAAAGGAAATGGGGTAAATGTCAAGGAGACAACATCCAATATCCAGGTTAAAACGAGCAAAAACAACATGAACAAAACATCTATGTTATGGTTTCAAGTTCATTTAATTAATATCCTTTCGTAAAATATCAATGTTTTCACCATAAATTATGTGCCTTTCTATGGATAAAATACAGATTTTTATATTACCAAAGTGTACAACTTACAGAGTGCATATTAATTCAAAAAATGCATCAACCATATCTGCCTATCCCCTTTAGAGGACGACCAATTGATTTTCAGGGAGAGGGGGTGGATATGCAATCTGTGAAAAACAGTTTATTTTGTTTTATTTGATGGTGAATAATCATTTTGATAAAAATATAATTCTTTTCAGGTAGATATACACTTATATTTATATCCATGAGATTTTGTTGCAAATCGGCAAAACTGAAAAAAAACAATCCTACCAACCTGAAATCTGTTCTAAAAAGTATGGTTTTCCTAGAATCGAGGTCAAAGTTTGCTCATTTCTAGCCATTCTTTCAAATAAATTTACAAAGAATGCACGGGAAAAATATAGAAAGGCAATCTTTAGCTCGATAGAAATGAACCCCTTATCCATGAGAATTTCATATATTTTTGCAAGCAGATAGTTTATGATATTATCTATTGTTGTCAACAAAACATGTATATGTCAATATACTTTGAACAGAGATATTCGGCGAAGTTTCTATTATACACTTTATTTCACGGAAAAGGGACATTTTTCGCGGTAAAGTGAACGAAAAGTGACGTCTTACATATGTCAGTCCATCATGACGTCACAAAGTACCAGTTGTCAAATTACTGGTCCGGTCCGAAAATTAAACCTACTCCGTATCCGACTCTTTGATTTTTTTCAAATGCGCGATTGAATAGCGCAGCGCAACAGTGTCTTACTACCTTAATAATAATATATATGCACTTAATGTTACTCTTAATTAAAGATGAAGGGATTAAATTTCTCTAACTAAATACAAACTCTTTTTAATTATAGACTCTTGCAACTTCTTTATTTAAAATGATTCATGTTTCAACTTTAGATCGGTGAAGACCTCTTAGGATTCAGCATATTTTGCAGAAGAAAAGTAAATGAAATGACAGATGAGATGAAGGGCTGGGAGTTCTGGCGAAATGGTTTATATAAAAATCGACCAATAATTATTGTAATTTTGCTAGGGTTCACGCTGTACGCATGTTTATGTCTGATCAATAAACAATTTAAAGAGTCGTAAGACATGGTCTCCTATAAAAATGTGCGAAAATTATTACAAAAACTCCAATTGAAAAAAAAATGTATATATATGGTCAGTAAGATATCTATAAAGGCGTGGAATACGTTCCCGAATAATGTATCATAAAATTAACAATAGCACTACTTTTGGCAGAGCCAAGAGCTGTCGACCAGGAGGATTCAAATTCCACTTTACATTATATTTTTGTCAAATTACAGGAAGTTTCAATATTTTGGGCATAAATGATATATGGAATATAGAAAAGGTCCCTTTTGTCATATACTTTTAGTCAAAATTCATAAACTTTCATCTTTTCTGGCATAAAAATTTATGGAATACAGCAAAAAATCCAATTTGTCACAGTTTTTGTTTTGTTTTTTTTTAATTTTGTCAAATTACAGGACGTTTTATTATTATGGGCATAGATATTATATGTAGAATAGAAAAGAAGTCCTTTTGTCATATGTTGTGTGATGAATTACATTATTTTTTGGCATATATGTTATGAGGAATACAGAAAAAGTCCCTTTTGTCATATACTTTTAGTCAAAATTCATAAACTTTCATCTTTTCTGGCATAAAAATTTATGGAATATAGCAAAAAATCAAATTTGTCACTGTTTTTGTTTTTCTTTTTTTTTTTATTTGTCAAATTACAGGACGTTTTATTATTGAGGGCATAGATATTATATGTAAAATAGAAAAAAGTCCCTTTTGTCATATGTTGTGTGATGAATTGCAGGAAGTTTCATTATTTTTTGGCATATATGTTACATGTAGTATGTATGAGGAATACAGAAAAAGTCCCTTTTGTCATATGCTTTTATTCAACGTACAGGAAGTTTCATTTTTATGGACATAGATATTATATGGATAAAGAAAAAAATTCTTTTGTCATATTAACTCAAATTACAGGAAGTTTCATTATTTTGGACAAAGCTATAATATGGAATATAGAAAAAGTCCCTTTTGTCATATGCTTTTATTCAATTTATAGGAAGTTTCAATATTGTTCGCGAATATATGAAATTTAATATAGAATAATCCTTTTTTATACGTTTTTATGCAAATGTCTGGAAGTCTCATTATTGCGGACATAGATATTTTATGGTTTAAGTGAAATAACAAAACGATTTGTTATTGCGGGCATTGATATTTCATAGAATACAGAAAGTCCTTTTTTGATATGTTTTAAGACAATCTACAGGAGCATAAATGTAATATTGAATATAGAAAAGGTAACTTATGCCATATGCTTTTCGTCAAATTACAGGATTTCCCGTGATTTTCTCAGCTTTTCCTATAAAATCCTAGGAAGTCTTACCCATTGATGTCAAGAAATCGGGGGAAAAGTGGGGATGGTATTGGAACAGAAATTCCTATGATCTTTGTGTTTAGTTTCCTTGGATTTCTTGGAAATTCTGAGGAAAAACTTATGTACATCGTCTTCAGTGAAGAAATATGTTTTATTTAAGAAATCAATTTCAATTTCTTTTATGAAGGGAAATAATATAGTTTAACTTTTTTATGTCAATGTAATACTTTGTCTTGGAATCCGTAGGTTTTAGAATTTACATAAATTCAGATAATTGTAAATGAACAAAGTGTACACATGAGATATTATATCATGTACAAGTTCACCATATCTAAGAAAAATAAAGAGCATACATTTCTAACACGGGGAAATTGTTTTACCAATTCCACACTGCAATAAAAGACAATTTCCTGTATAAAAAATTTTACGAAAGGATATGGAGTAAATGATTTTGAGACCATAACATTTTTTTTCCTCAATACAAAAAGGGCTTTATTCTTCTGATAGTACAAGGTCTTTTGCAAACCTCTTCTATTTTGCCTCCAAATATTAAATGTATTTTTAATATTACAAAAGCAAGTAAAAATTTCAATTTAACAAACAAACAAAAAATAACATTAAATCATTAATTATCACCAAGTAGTATTTAAAGGTACTGATTTGAAAATACATAAAACCTGGTCAGTACTCGTAGGAAACATGTATTGCCTACAAATTAATGTATAACTTGGATCAAAATATTATTACGATATGAAAGACACATGAAAGATAAGGATCTTGTGAATGTAGAAAACAGGTAAGAGGGCAATTTATTGTTGCTTTTCATATCTTGTCCTTTAGAATAAAAATATTCTGAAGAAAACAATAATCAAATGTTTCAGTAAATTAAGGGTAAATAAGTATGTTTTTTAGGTTTTCAAAGTTAATGTAATTATGTTCTTGTAATTCAAATTTTGTGTTTCACTGTATTTTTTTTTTCGTTTTTTAGTGAGTATATAAATTAAAGTAGACATCATATATGTAACTCTACTGTTTTAAAGTAAATAAATTTTTAATAACTTTTCCTGGAATAAATTTAATCAATATGTAGGTTTTTCATTCGTTCTGATTTTACGAGTGACATATGGGATTCTCCATACAACGTATATTCAACCTAGCGAGCTGTCTTTTATACATGGAGTCACATGTGTGGCATCAATGGAAGGCTCACCCTAGCTCTCTAAGGTGGTACTGGGGTCTAAAAACTGTCACATGTGTCAGATAGAATTTTCTTAAATTTCATGACTTACACTATGTTATAAGTTAATATGATAAATGAGATAAAAATTAGGGGCCACCAGCCATATAAGCTTGAAATCTGTAATGTAAAAATCAGCTATTTTAGTTGAAAAGCGAATTTAACAAAATGATAATTTATTTTAGTTACATAAGACAGATTTTTAAAAGAAATTGGTAAATGATTAGCTGAATAATTAGCTGCATGAAAAATGTGGGGTCACCGAACTATTTTTTTTTATAAATAGCAAAAAACTGCCTTTTCCCTTTAATTTCTATACAAATGATCTCCCCTTAATAGAACTGTTTTGATGAAAAGGTATAATATTCTGCATGGTTAACCAATAAATGTGGCATATCTTGTTAAATATAACTACTAAAAGACATCAAAAACCATTCAATATCTAAATTTTTGTAAATTGTGTTAAAACTAAGGAGTATCTCCCTCATGCAAAACTCTGTTCTTAGCTGATTTTGGCTTTACATTTAGATCATATTAGTTATTTGTTCTCTATCAGTTTTTGAACATCTTTGAATTAATGGTCTTCCAAGTGTTTAGATTTTATTTGCACTGAAGAGGCATCAGTTGTCGAAATGCGCATATGCAGAAAATAAATTCACAGCTACTTCGGTATTTAGTTATTTGCCATTAATCACATAGTGAATTCAGTTTTTGTCAGATGCGCAAAAATAATGCGCAGTTTTGAACTCCCGTACTAATTTAATCTAATGTAAATATTATAGCTCTCGATAATATTTGAGTCAAGAGAAATGACGCCCTTTCACGTTTAATTTCTGTGCTAATTATCTCAGACCATGTAATATGGCGAATAAAGACAGGATGTTCAAAAATGTATTTTTCTACTGTTAATGCAACACACATGGGTGTACAAGATAGTAATGGATCCATTTGATAGTGCTTGATTTTTCTGTAAACTCCCTTCTTGGCAAACCTTTTAGAGAAATGTTTTAGTAATTTTACTGTGTAATATTACATTTTGAGATCATTATGTCATTCTCACATTGTAAACTTGATCTCACAAATATTCTCTGCTGACCTACAAAATCAGTATCGCAGACAGTGCGTGTATTACATTTAGGGAGCAACCATTTGATTTTTATGGCGCNAATCCAGGACCAGAAATTTGGCGAAAAAAAATATTAGGACAGAAGGCAGCTGAAAAAAAACAGGATGACGTATATAAAGCAAAATTTCTGGCTTGGACCGAAAAAATGACAGGATTACTTCGATTGAGATAAAAATTGTCAGGCACAAAAAATGCGTGAATCCAGGATCATATGTTCCTTCCTTACCCCCCTTAAAATCAAATGGTTGCTCCCTTACATGAGTAACAAAGAAAAACAAATATGACAAGTATAAGCCCGATCAATTGGCGAATATATAGTACACATGGTAAATAAATTACCAAAATGATATCATTTTCAGTATTTCATATTTTTTTTTAGTAAGTGCCTAGCCGTTAATGCAGATTTCAAACTAGTAACTTAACCTTGATTACTCCCTTGACATGTCAAAAGACATGTTTATTTTAATGATACCAAAAAATGGGCACATCTCGGCTTGTGTTGATTAAAACCACATGTTAAGTCTTGATGAATGGCAGCAGATAACATATATTTTTTAAAACTAAAGCGAAAAAATCTTTAATATCTAGATCTAAAGAAGCCTTCACTATGTGTCTGTCATATGACTCTAATATTGTCTCTTGTATTGACTTCATTATATATAACATGTTTAATATGTTTCTGTTTTCATGTGACCATTTCCTTTGTAATGAATTACATGTAAGACATTCCCTCTGTTTCGTAGCTTTGCAATGTCTACATTTACTAAATTTGGAAATGCATGTTCGTTCCCGTTACACAGATCTGCGCATTTAAATGTATCTTCTAATACAGCTTTATCTACAATACCTGTCAATCATCTCTCAGACAATTTGTTGAGAAAACTGATTCACGTGATTTATTGAATTGTTTTTTACTAGGACTAGTTCAGTGTTGATGGCTTTTGCAGAAAGTTTAGGGAAGCACTAGACCGTATCAAGTCGGATTTGCAATAATATCATGTTGTGAATAAAAGTTCCGAATAAAAAGACACATATGCCTGATCTTTAATGGTATGTTCATAATGTCAGCTAATGAGACAAAGATGTTCAAAGTGCATGAAGTGGTAGATAAAATTGAAATTAAAAGCATGCCTACTAATTTGAAAACTTGCTTTCTTTTATGTAGTATTTAAAATACGAGTTTAATTTCAATTGTAGTAACTAAGATTCTTCAAGATCCTATCTGAACAATTGATGAATTTATTTTCTCCATTTTCTTCATGAAGATTAGTTGTCGAAATGCGCATATGCAGAAATTAAATCACAGTAACTTCGGTATCTTGTTATTTACTTATATGTCATGTATGTGGCATTGCATGTTAATGTAATTCTAACAAAGATCAGATTTGAAAATTCTGTTCTTAGTCATCACGATGCTTCTGTCCTGTTGTCCCTTTTATTTCATTTGGTATTATCAATGATTAACAAAAGTCTACATGACAAAGATTATGATGGAATGCACAATGTCTTTTATGTGTTTGTGAAATAAAAGCTATGTTTCAAAGCATCAACTTCCTGATAAATAGCTTTAAGAAACATCCAAAACTCAAAAAAATCAACATTTATTAGCAATAGAAGAAGACAACTATACTTTGTTTGAATCTCACAAATCTTACACAATAAACGTTTTTGCTTTTGTTTCATAATATTTTTTTCCAGTTTTTTTTCAAACCTAATTTTATTTATTATTAATAGTATATTTAGTAAGGCAGATTGTTCTCCAATAAGTCTCATGTAACTTCTAAACTATATGGCAGTGCTTTTTGAATGATGACAAATTATTGAGATAATAGAACCAAATTTGTTATATTAGCCTTTTTCACCAACTTCATAACCAAATTTAAGAACATATAATGAAAGATTATACATTTTAGGTCATGTATTCTGGGACAGCTTAAATTTTTTGATACTGATTAAATCTTTAAAATGAATAAAAAATCCATAGTTTTATACAATGAATTAATGTGTGCCAGATTCAGTACCTCAACTTTGGATTTGTTAAACGCGGTTGTTTTGGCTGTTTCATTTCAAGGAATATCGTGGTTTTTGCAATGGTGAAATTTGAATTTAAATCTCAAATTTTCACAACAATTTTCAACTTCGTTTTCGTATCTTAATGTACCAAGAATGACTTATCAAATTTAAAGGTCCTAGCTTTTTCTTGACTTTTCTTAGATGAAAGTTAAAGTTCAGGGAATTCCTAAAATTCTCCACACGCAAGAATTGAACAGTAAAAAAGGTAATTGTTAAAGTGCTAACATTTCCTGACTTTTTCTTTGATCAAACTTAAAGTCTTGGCACTTAATGAAAATTCTTTTTTTATAACTACTAAAAATCCCAGCATTACCCACAAAATGCAAATTGTGAAAATTTAACACAATATCTTACCCGAGAATTCCAAGGTAATTCTTGAAATTCACGGATATTCCACACTTTACTACCAGAACAGGAAACTGTTTTCCAAGGGCCTTATGGATATTATATGGATTACAGAAAAAGTAACGTTTGTCAACTGTTTGTAGTCAAATAACATGGTGTTTCATTATTGCAGACAAATATATTATATGGAATATAGAAAAAGTCCATTTTGTCAACTGTTTTAAGGCAGTTTTTTTTATTGCGGACATCGATATGATATTGAATATAGAGCAGTCCCTTTTGCCATATATCTTTTTAAATAAATTACAGGAAATTTAAATAATTTTGGCATAGATAAAATATTCATTATATAAAAAAGTGCTTTTTGCCATATGTTTTAGTCAAATTTTAGTAAGTTTTATTATTAAAGGC
The DNA here is from genome assembly GCA_002080025.1 of Modiolus philippinarum. Taxonomy (NCBI): domain Eukaryota; kingdom Metazoa; phylum Mollusca; class Bivalvia; order Mytilida; family Modiolidae; genus Modiolus; species Modiolus philippinarum. The sequence goes on from MJUU01032460.1 coordinate 183,930, forward strand.
AACATTATTATATTGAATAAGGAAAAAGTGCATTTGGTCATCTGTTTTAGTCAAATTGCATGATATGTCTTTTTTGTTGAATGTGGAGGCCGGGTTTTCAACAGACAATGGGGATTTCTATGGAAACAAAATGTGCTCCACGTTTAGCTGACCTTTTCCTTTTTTGTTTTAAGCAAAGTTTTACAAGGGCTAATACATAAACAAAAACAACTAGCCCAGGCTTTTAATTTCAGCTTCAGATATATAGACGGTGTACTTTCTCTTTAAAACCCAAGATTTAAAGAATATTTACATTACATCTATCCCAGGGAACTTGAAATTAAAGAGACAACAGATAAAACCACCACTGCTTTATACTTTGACCTTTTGTTAAACATTGACGAACATGGCCGTCTGAAATCTAGGCTTTATGACAAACGTGATGGTTTTGACTTTCCAATTCTGACCTTTACCTTTCTCTGCAGCAATATACATATATAGCATAAGTAGTGTATATTTCACAATTAATTCGTTACTGTAGAGCGTGCAGTTCATTAAGTGACTTTGTGGAAAGAGCAAAAACACTGTCACAAAAATTGCTGAGACAGCATTTTGTTCAGACGTTGTAACTTTCGTCCATTCAGAAATTTCCTGGCCGTCACCAGGCATCATAGACAGATATGAAATGTCAGTGTCACAAGCGAAAACTGACATTTTTAGCTAGATTCACGTCTGCTAGGATTTGACATTACTGGTTTTGACTTTACCCTGAATCGACCAAGCGACAGTGAGACGGGTGCTGTAAATAGAGCAGGATAGTCTTACCTTTCCGGAGCACCTGACGTCATTTTTTAGAATTCACGCTGTTTTTTTTCTTTTTTTTTGTTTTTATGCCAATCAATTGTACCAAGCGACACATGTGGTGTCTTAAAACATTGCCAGGAAATACAAAGAGTGCTAAAAGTGACTCTGATTACAGAAAATTTTACCCCTACCCCAACAAATTTTCCCTGAAATTGTTGTTTTTTTGTCTATGTTCGCACAAAAATAACAAAAACATACAAAATTTGTGTTTTATATGACAATGTTGCATAAATTACATTCTGATTTGGTATTTTAACACTGATTGGTCGACTAAAACTCAATATTTCTCCCCAGATTGAAGAAAAATGGGAATTTTCATCATTTCAGATTTGGCCATAGTTAACTGTTAAATCGCAATATGTATCAAATCAATAGAATATATTTGCAGATATGCCAATTAATTGTTCTAAGCGATACATAAGATGTCTCAAAACATAATTAAGAAAAACAAGGGGCGTTGAATGTGACTCTAAATGCCAAAAATCTTACCCCTACCCCAACACAATTCTCCCAAAATTGTCAATTGTTTTTACTATGTTGGGATAAAAATAACCACCATACGCAAATTCTGCGTTGCATATAACACAGTTGCATGAATACGATCATAATTTGGTATTTCAAATCACGGTTGTCAGCTTAAACTCAATATTATGTCCAAAACTGATGAAAAATGGAAATTTTTAGCATTTCAGATTTGTCCAAAATTCACTTTTAAATCAGTATATATGGCAAATCTGAAGGATTTATCTGCAGATATGCCAATTTATTGTCTTAACCGATACATATGTTATTAAAAAACACTGTTATTAAGGAGTGTTCAATTTGACTCTAAATACTGAAAATCTTACCCCTACCCCAACAAAATGAAACTTAAAAATCTCCAACATATGACCGTCTATACATATAAATGAACAAAGCATACTAATGTTTTACTTTCTTTGCAAAAGATGCATTTGATACATCATAATATGTATTTTTTGACACCAAAATATTGGTAAAATTGAAAATTTTGGACGATTATTGTGAAAAATGGGAATTTTCAGTATTTCAGAATTTTCCGAAATTCAAGGTTAAATCGCTGAATAACTGCCCATAAACCGGGCGCATGATCTCATTTTGATATGTGGGTGGCTCTGTGTGTTTTGGTGTTTGAAAATGATATGTCATTGGATCTTTATACAATGTTTAAGCTTTTCAAGCTGAATAAAATGAAATAAATTTTGTTGAATATGTATGGTAAGGGGTAATATGTTTGTAATTTATGAGACTGCAGTTAGTCTAAAAGGCTTAAAAGCATACTTTCTAATTGCTTAGATATGATGAAACGATATTTAATCAACATTTTCAAGTTATATATCAATTACATGAAGTATTTGCATCTCAAAGTCAAAACAGCAGAAATTCTGAAAAACGGAAAATTCCCATTTTTCATACAATTTCGGACAGAAGAGTCGAAAAGAGACCTTTTGAAAAGTTTTAATGTACTTAAATAATCTTCTGCATGTCAGTTTTAGTGAAATACACACCAGAATTCCCATTAAACATTATCTTCTTATCATTTAGAGCCTGAATATTTCAAATTTTCTCTTAATTTTTAGGGGGAGGGGTGCTAATTTTCACATTTATGAACCTATAATACGTCTGAAACTAAAATTTTTGCATACAATTTGTTGCTAACATATCATAAATCATTATTGCATAGTCAATTATTAAATATATATTCAGATTTTTACGACCAGTTGAATGTAAAGTACAATACAGGTATCTCTTCATTATCGGACGCAAAGGCATTCTGTGCCTACACATATTTTTGATCTCCATATCTGACTAATTGCATTCTCTTCATGTCGTAACTTACTTCCAAGTGTATTAAACACATTTCCACAAAGAAAAAGTTGATACTTGGTTTCCTCATTTCCTATATAAAATATGTTGTAAATTGCAGTACCAATAGTATCTTCAAAGTCTGTCATTACAATCTTAAGTTTTTTGTCCTTAGTTGAAGTGAGCATGTGTAGTTTATCATTTCCTGAAAATATTCAAACATATGCATTTAAAAATTTCGCATAAAATCGAATGGAGATAAACGACAGCAACATTTATGAATATACCACTGGTGCAATACACAATGTTACAACATGAAAGGAATGCAAACGGAATATATACATTACATGCACTAGTTGAACGGAAAAAAATCATATCTTCGCTCAGTTGATACACATATCATATGATCCATTGCATCTATAAACACTACGGACGATTAGTTGCGTTCGTTCACATTGTACACAAAACATTTGCCTTTATGCACAGTAAACGAATTTTATCGTTTCAAACTTGTACTTCGATCATATTATTTATATGAGAGAGTTAGTGCTATTTAGGGATGTCGGGATTGGAAGTTTTTAAGCTCGGAAATCCGAGATTTCTGTAGTTTTAAATGCAACGGGAAACGAGAATTCATCAATTTGTAAGTTTCTTTGTACTTCGGGATTTCGTAAAAATAAATTCGTGATCCCGGGAAGAAACTCCAGTCCGGTGCCTTCTCATGTGCCATGCGTTGAATAGATCATATCCATCCATATAAGTGCATTATTATCTCCGAAAAGCAAAAAAAATATCATTTTAAGTGTAAATCTGCGTTTAACAATTTGGTTTTAATTCAAAGACAAATCAGCCGTTGTGTGTGAAAATCTTGTCAAGACTTCAAAAGGGGGATTTTAGTCGATTTTTCCAATTTTTGGCCCATTTTTGTCCAAAACAAAAAAGATATTCCTGGAAAAGGCGTTCCATCTATCGGAGTCTTATTCGTATCCGGATTCGCCATTGAAATACTTTATTCTCTTTGCTTATTCTTGAATGTAAAACGTTTTGAAACTATTTTTTATTCTTTTAATAAATACACTTTCTAGCCGCAAAACAATAAACAATGCGGCATAATAATGAATAGAGCGCGAAATATGTCCACACAGTTTGTCTAAAATGATCGGCAGCCGGCCTGACCTGGCTGCCTCGAATAAGACAGTGAACTCCTATATCCACAACAAGTTACTATTTTGTAATAACAATTTACTATTTTGTAATAACGATTTATCAATTTGTAATTACAACCTAAAAATTTTTAATCACAATTTTTTAATTTGTAATTACAATTATTATTTTGTTATTAAGATTTACTAATTTGGAATAACAACTTACTAATTTGTAATAACAATTGATTATTTTGTAATTTGAATTTACTAATTTGTCCAAACAATTAACACATTCGTTATAACAATTTATAAAAAATTAATCAATATTTATATTTTGAAATAACAATTAAATAATTTGTAACATCAATTTCAAACCTTTTATAACAATTTCTATTTTGTTAGTACAATTTAGTAATTTGTAATAACAAATTAGTAACTAGTAAATGTAATTTATCAATTTGTAATTACAATATATTAACTTGTGGTAACAATTTACTTATTTGATATTAAAATTTATTAATTTGTAATAACAAATTACTAACTTGTAGTTTCAATTTATGTTTTGAAATAACAATTTACTAATTTTCAATTAAATTTTATTAATTGGTAATTTACAAATTTAATTAATTTGTAATTACAAATTTAATTAATTTGTATTTACAAATTTTATTAATTTGCAATTACAAATTTTATTAATTTGTTATAACAAATTGCATTAATTTGCAATAACAAATTTTATTAATTTAAAATTACATATTTGATTAATTTGTAATTACAAATTACGAAAAAAGTTATCCTGTGTAAAACAAAAAATTGTGTTATACTCACGTACAAATTAAATTAAATTGTTTTTCTTGATTATTCTCCTGATTTTTTTTTTAACAAATTTTGATCAATTAAGATATTGCAATTTTTTGAATAAAATCGGTTTTCGGGCCAACAACAAAGTAATGCCTACCGGGTTGATGAGTACCCTAAGGAACTAACAGTCTACCCGCATCGGCATCGGTCCAGTGGTTATAAACAACAAAATACCGAAGTTACTTTTAATTCAATTTCTGGATATGCGCATTTCGACAACTTATGTCTCTGCAGTGCAGACCAAATTTAAACTTTTGGAAATCTGATATGTAAAATCTGATAGAGAACAAATTACCAAAACGATCGAAATAGTAAAGCCAAAATCAGAACAGAGCTATGCAAGAGGGAGACACTCATTAGTTTTGAGCAAACTTTGTAAAATTAAGATATTGCAATTTTCCAAATAAAACCATTGATAAACCATTTAAAAAGATCAATGAAATAAAACTATTAAATTTTGAAACATTTTGCCTGAACACTATGGGAAAATTACCAAACGAAGCATTTAATCACTGAGATGCTTTGATTTCTTTGTAACATTATATTTATTTAGTTATTTCCATTAGCTGACCGAACCTCCTTAAACTATTCTTTTATATTTTTTTTACCTATTGCAAATCAATGGATTTATAGTTCAGACATTACGAAAGTGAACATAGGATAGTAAAGAGTGCTCAACGTATTTTACAGAAGGATATGGGGTAAATGAACATGAGACCATAACACATATGTTAACCGCAACTGCAATAATTTTAATGAGCTGTATGGCCATTTCGGAAATTAATTTCTCATCAGCAGCACTAGAACCAAAACAAAGGAAATCCATAATTTTAAAAATGATTATGCATGATCCTGTTAACCAAGTCTTCTCCATTAACAAAGTGGCCGACTACAGTTTGAAGTCTGGTAAAGAGTCGAGTCCAACATGAGCAAAACTTGGTAATGACTCGAATTCTACTCTAGTACAGGAAGTTTGTGGCCAGATAAAGCTTTTTGTAAATACTCCAATTTGATTGGTCGGATTTATTACCCCTACATTGATGGGTCAAACTCTAGGAATCATGGGGTTGCAAAGGTTACTCGGATTCTAATAGCGCGAAATGACTAACCAACCAAAATTCAGTTTACAAAATCCTTCTTATTCCTATCCGACTCCAGAGTTCCAACTGAAATCGTGAAAATGGCCGAAATCTTCAAACTGTTAGGCCCACTTTTTAATGGTCTTCGTTAGTGGTTTGAGATTACAGACCTTCACTTAGCTACAACGAAAGATAACAGTATAAAGACCTACATGTACTTTGGCCGAAAATTGCAATCATATGCCACAATACATAACGGAAATGCAAAAAGACTAGCTAAGAGACAAACGTAAATAACGATAAGAATTCGGGAAAGCTTTCTTGGTACCGGAACTAGCAGACGACAGCGAAAGGGGAAGTACCCAAACTTCCCCTCTCTGTATCTCGTTTCTCTATAGTATATTAACATTCGAATAACACTCAATTCAGGTAAACTTCTAAGTCCATTACCACAATCCTGTAAAGGAAAAAATGAGACGAAACGTAATTCAGAAGTACGGGTCAAATAGTGCTCGAAGCTAGGTAAAATAAACGTAGTCGACTGGTAAGACATTGTCGCACTTTGGACGGAAAATCAAACTCAAAACTTGTCGAAGGTTTTAATTTGGAAAAGAGTCGTCATGTATTTCAGTGGACATTGGCGGTATCAGGCCTTTATTATCTGTGGGAATGTTTTACCTAACTACTAACTTATGCTATCAGTTTAACATACCTAGCCAATGGTCGCCATCAACATCACCAAATCCCTCTTTGTAATCATTCCAGTATAGATAGAAGTTGATTGTTGGATCTGTTCGTCTTTGGAAAACCTATAATATAAAAGTGAAAGTCTTCACATGTGTAATTATAACTTGTCGAAATTGTTCTGTGCAAAAGTAGAATTTACTGTTATTTTGTTTCAACTGAATGAAACGCGAGTTTAAGACTAGGATGGCATTATAACACTCACAACGCGCAGCCATTTTTTTAATTATTCAACATGGCTAGATGATGTTAACTGCACTCTTAATTTTCGACTCGTCTGTGAGATACTCCACATTCTTGTAACAATAGTTCTTCAGCCAATCTGTATATATCTCGGGCTTCATTTGTTACATTAATAACAAATCTAGAATCTTACTTCAAGGATGTATTTGTCGTTAGAGATTTTACATGTTATTTTCTACAGTTTTATGTGTTTGTATTATTTGATTCTATAGTAGTTAGACGTATAAATGTAATAAACATTTAATGGTGATTTGCCTCGGAATTATGTGTTTTCTGTCTACTCTAATCTTTGTAGTAAGATACTTTAAGCTTTGTACTATTGATTCGTAAATATACCAATAATTTTGCGTACAGCTTACTCATTTCCTTCTATTTTTTGTATGTCTGTTACGTCATTTTCCTGTTCTTAAATTTCCAAACAATCTCAAATACGAATTTCAAGTTTGAAACAAATTAAACGTTCAGCCAATTTAATGAGCAAATGCTTTCTTCATAATCCCTGTATTGAGTTTTTAAATTTATCGTACCCAAGCCCAACTTGTAAGCATTTCGTAGTTTGTAGTTTGTACAGCGATTTTGTCAACAGAGCGAAATTACTGTCTCAAGAAACTTATACATCAAAGGTATGTTCAGTCACTGTTGCAATTGTCACTTAAGAAGTTTTACGGTCGTCACCACGATTTGACAGACCGTTACAATGTTTCTGTTTCACAAATGAGATTAGATATCTTTGGGTAGATCCAGAGTTTGTTACCGGACTGACTAACACCGACTGTGACAAAATTGGACTTTTCACTGCCAGTTTGACGGGTGCCACGCGTGGAGCAGATCATGCTTACCCTTCCGGAGCACCTGATGATACCTCAGGTTTTATAGGGGTTCACACTGCTAGTGCTTTAGTTTTGTGGGGTTTTTGTTCATTTTTGTTTGTTT
>MJUU01032461.1:0-87446 GCA_002080025.1 Modiolus philippinarum
CCCCCCCCCCCCTATAAATAAATAATGACTGCTCCCTAAGATAAGTACTATAGATATACAAAATGTATATATGTAAATTTAAAAGTACATGTATATGTATATACATAACATTTAAAGTGAATAATACACTGCATTATATTTTTATTCAGAGTTTGGCATTTATACATTTGTAAGACACCCTGAAGTCAACATGGCCTTGGGAGTCTAGGCATTGACCAAACACCAATGAACCTCAATTAGCATTCAAACCGTCCAAGTTTTTGTCTTGCCTGCCACGAAAGGCGCAGAAAGCAAGACATATGCGTAAAAAGTATGGCGACGGCTGCGTGGCGTAAACTTTCATGTTAAGTTTTTCTGTTTAGGTCATTTTCTCAGTAAATATAAGTGGTAGGTCAATGATATTTGGTATATTGGTTGGTATTGAGTAGTACATGACAGTCTGCTATGGCTTTTGTCTGTGACCTCAATTCCACAGTTCATTCCACAGTTCAATGTAGAGATTTTTTGATTGGTTTATTTTCTCAGTAACTGTAAGTGGTAGGTCAATGATATTTGGTATATAGGTTGGTCTGAGGTATTTCATGATAGTCTGTCATTTGGCTTTTGTCCGTGACCTCAATTGCGCAGTCCACTTATCATATTAAGTTTCCCAGTATGTTTTAATGTAAAGTCAATAAAAAAAAAATATTTGGTATGTGAGTTTGTCTTAGATGGAACATGACTGCCTGCTATTTGGCTTTAGCCCTTTACCTCATTTTCACGGTCTAGTGAACATGTTTAGTTTTTCAGTATCTATTGGTGGTAGGTCACTAATATTTGGCAATTTGGTTTTAGGTGATACCTGACAGTCTGCTATATTTTGTTTGTTAGTTACTCTATTTCACAGTTTAGCGACCATGTTAAGTTACGTACATGTATCTGATTTAGTCAGTTTGAGTTTTCACATCAATTTTGCAACCAAGTAGGGATGGGCGGGACATCAATTTGTGTCCACACTTGTATGATATAATAATTTTACTACCGACAGTTTGAAACAGAGAAATATAATAGTAATCCTATGACGTACTCGAAAGGTGACAAATGGTCAAACTTAACTCCAGCAAATGTAATAATTAATATTTCATTGCATGATATTAATTACATGATATCAAATGGAAATGTAGAAAAAACAATAACGTTTGTAAGAAGTGGTTGATTCAATTATGTTAGTTTACGCTTACCAGTTGTCACGTAATAGCATTTAAGCAAATCATATTTGTGATATTTATTTGAAAACGCTCATTTAAAAAATTCGTCATAGGTAATAAATGCCTTTCAAGCTGGAGCTATTGGAATAATACTTTACTCAGACCCAGCATGCTCCATACAGTAATGTTAGCAGAACATATCCTGACTCTGTATTTCTACCAGAAGACGGAGCTCAGAGAGGAACTATAATAACAACTAATAAAGGTGATCTATCAACACCTGGATATCCGGCAAATGGTACGTATTTTCATCTTTATAGTTGTCGATATATAAAATGTTTTATATTTGCAACTTTCGGGTATAGTCTGTTTATTCCAGTATGAAATGAGGTTCAGAGATACGCCATCATCGCAGCCGTTCAAACCAGATTATCGCAAAACTTACAGAAAAAGAAACTAAACCTGTAAAATAATAATCAGAATCGAAATCTCAGAATGACAAAGCAAAGACCACAGAAAAGAAAGTAACTTGATCATAAACTTTCTAAAGCGATTAAGTTTACAAATAAAAAATGTTAAAAAAATTTGAAATAAAATGGTAGCTTATTTAGGGACCGACCATTTAACCTGAAAGGGGAGGGGGCTATGTTTTTTTTTTAAATATTCTGAAGCTGATTTTTTGTGAAAAAATATTTTGGCTGCAAAATTAATGAAAAAAAAATATTCTGAAGGGGGCTTTTTGCCCCCCAAAAAATGCTTATTTTCAAAATACTAGTTAAAAAAATAAATCAATTTTTGCGCGAAAAAAAAATTTTCTTTCCAGAAAAAAACTGTACCCCCTTCGAGTTAAATGGTCGGTCCCTTAGCACTTGTAACGAATCATACCTTTGATCCTTGAAATAAATATAAAGGAAGAGAAAAACTTGACTCTTTCAGACTGAAATGACCTATACTATATCAAAGATATTTTTTCAAATAATCCGATAGGCAAAGGCTTCTTACATGTACTAATGGAGTTTGTAGACAGCTGAATTGAATGCCAAAAATAAGGTAAAATACAATGTTTGGTGGCTTTCATTTAATGCAAAAGAAAACTACATGGAATGTTTTGCAAGTGCAGTAATTTTGAATGTTTTAGACTATTTGTATATAGAAATGTCGATATTACGATCGTTTAATATATATACATTTGAGGCATTTGAGCAGATAACAAACCTTCCTGTATATAATTAGAAAGAAGTCTAATAACAACTCTTCACATTAATAGAGTACATGCAGAGATTGACAGACGATGAACTTAAAGAAAAACTTCCACAAATTCCATGTCTACCAATCAGCTACGGGAATGACTACAATATATTGAGGTACTCTAATTTTTTTCACGCCTGTAATATAAGGTTTGGTGACAGAATGTTACTGTGAAACATAAGCGTTTCTGTGTATTTTTGTTTATTAGGAAGGGAAAGAACCTGCACCTAAATATATGCTGTCGACACAAACAAGAAATAACATTAACAGTATCAACTATGCTCCTTTTACATTTTGTTTTCTTGTTATGAAACCCAGGTTGCAAACTCTGAGCGCTTCAGACAATAAAGTAATCAATTTTTTAAGAAGCATCTTGAACGAATAAAGGAATGTGAAGTAAATGTACATGGAACAAAAAATGGGATAAATACATGGTTAGATTAAGCAAATGGAACAACGCTTTCACTGTTGTTCTTCATCTTGAAGTCATCGTGAGGCTTCAAAAAAAAAGAAAAAAATAGCAAGCACTCCAACCTCATAGAAAGTTTAAGGCGGCCTCTAGCATCGGTTTGAGCGGAATCCCTTGCTAAATGTTGAACAAAGGTACATCCATGTATGCCCCCTTGTCATGGATGCGGGGTCGTCAACAAGCATTACATCAGGCAAAGTACTCTTACAAACACTGTCATGCTTTTCCCGATAAAGGGATCAATCGACAATACAACATATAAACTATCACAGGGCACTCATCGGGTTGATTGTAAGAAAACTTGTCAAGTAAAATCGGGATATGTGGGCAATACATATACAGATGGTCAGAATATTAGTTTAATGTTTACAAAACAAGAACTTGTGTGTTTTTGTCCTTGCTATTGATAGAAGTATTTGAGCAGGAAATTCCTGAGATTGTATAGACATAAAAACAAAATTTGATAGTTTGAAGAGAATTGAATATGATCAATATTCTACAACTCCAAATAATTTAGATTTGAGACCAAAGACACTGTACCATTATTTTTCAGGCACATGTCAGGAGATAACGTACCAGCAACATGGAGAGGGGGATTAAATATCACCTACAATACAGGTCCACTTCTGAACAATGCACGGTAAGAACTTAATAGTTATGAAATTAACATTTAGTATGCAACTAATTGATTAACAATAGCCGGAAAATTAATATTTTAGAAAAGAAATATTAAAGGAAAGAGTAAAATAATCGTATCAATTGTTAAAAGTTTTCAAAAAATAAATAAAACAAATATCGACAACATCCCTTCCAAGCAATTGGTCTATAATAGATAGTTAGGAGGAGCACTAAGTCACATTAATTTTCGTTGAATTATATAACGACGGTCAGTGCGACTGCGTTTTTGCAAGGTTAATCGAAATGTTGGGTGTTTGTAGATTTAATACATTGAAGAACTGAAATATTATTGACATTATTTGGCCGACAATTTACCTAGCTTAAAACAATATATTAAAATTGAGAAAAAAACATATCTTAAAATATGGTTATATTTTTCCATATTTCAAATAAAGATATTAATAATGTAGGGTTCGTTGTAGACATTTCATTATATGATTATATGTGCCGACGATAAACGTACTATTTCAATTTTTGAGTATATCCATGTGGTCATGACTGAACGGTCTTAATACTTTTATTGGTTCGGATCATATGTATATAAAAGCTTTTTTATACATTACAAGTAAAGTGGTATTGAACGTCAGAAACAGACTAGAAAACAGACCTATTTACAACGTTATAGGACAAATAAAGGGCGACATAGAACCTGGTAAGTATCGCAAATCGATTTTATGTTGAGAATTATGCAGATGTATGTCATTTAAGGATATGGAGTGAATGCACATAATACAAAGTCTGTACAAGAGACTTTGTCTCATCATTCACTCACTCCATATTCCTTCTTTGCTTATAATATAAAAATACATGATAAAACAAATCAATGGAACAACGCTTTTGTTGTTGTTCTTCAATTTGAAGTCACCAAGCCTTACTGGAAAATACTGAAAACAGAGTTTGATGGATGTTTAAGAAAACTAGTTAAGGTTCACACTGAAGTTCCGAAAGACATACTTTGAAACATTCCAAAAGGCTAATTAAGTTACCAAATTCAGAAAATATTCAAAAATCAAAATCCTTATCACGTGTAAACATCTTTTATTTATGCAATAAAGGGATGTTTAGTAAATGCATATGATACAGAGTCTCTACATAGTAAAACAAAGTAATCGAACAACGCCCTTATTGTTGTTTTTCATCTTGAAGTCACTATGATGCCTTGAACAAGGAGCTTTGCTCATACCTTATAGTAATTGCAAGACTGCCCCTAGCACCGGTTTGAGTGGAATTCATTGCTACATTCATGCCTTTGTACCCATAGATGCGGGATCGTCAACAAACATAAAATTGACTGGCAAATTGTTCTTACAATCGCTGTTATCCGTCGCCCGACAAAAAGACTAACAGAAGTCAATCACAACACTGAAACAACCACAAGGCACTCATTGAATTAAAAGTAAGAAAACTTGGCATAGTAAAATCATGAGATGTGGGCACAATAAACGGTTGGTCAAACTAACAATTTGACATAACAAAAAATATGAATGCCAAAATTTGAAAGAGTGATTGTGCATCCAAATGAGAAATTTTCTCAAGCACAACTACATGACAACTGAACTGATAAAGAGCATAATCTCTCGCTAGAGGAATCCTTTTATGGAATCCACACCGCAGAAGAGACAGACTCCTGTCTAAAATATGCAATGAAAAGATATGGAATAAATGCACATGAGACAAAGTCTGCACAAATATATGGTAAAACAAAGCCATGGAACAACTCTTGTATTGTTATTCTTTATCTTGAAGTCACCTTGGGGCCTTCAAAATGAGCTTTGCTCATATCGCATTGTAAGTTCAAGATGGCCCCTAGCACCACACCGGTGAGAGCGGAATTCATTGCTAGATGTCGAGCAACGGTACATTCATACCTTTGTTCGCCTGGATACGGCGGGATCATTAACAAACATAAATTGATTGGCAAAGTGTTCTTACCATCGCTGTCATCCGTTGCCAGACAAAAAGACCGTCAGAAAACAATCACAGCACTTAAACAACCACTGGGCAGTCATCGAATTAAAAGTAAGAAAACTTTGCAAAATAAAATCATGAGATGTAGGTATACATTGTAATAAATAGTTGGTCAGAATAACAATTTGACACCACAAAAAATAAAACAATTCCCAAATTTTAAAGTATCATAGTGCATCCATATGAGAAATTCTCTCAAACACAAGTACACCATAACTTAAATGATATAGAGCATACTAGTACATCACTCGCACTGGGAACGTTCAATGTAGGAGGTGGTGTACAGATAAACCATGTACCCTTCTTACGAAATCCCCGAAATTGCTAAGCTCAACAATCTATATTTTTTAGAATTCGAATGCATGGCGATTTATTCAAAATTAATGCCTTATTATAAATGTTGAAACGTTGAAAAATAATAACAAAAAATACAAAGAAACGAAAAAAATATCCAACATGACTCTTGTATTTAACAAATATATATATTTTTTTTAATTTGATTACAAAATTTAAAATGATGTAAGCAAAAATATAATAATTATTAATCAATTTTTAAAACCCAAAATTTAGAGAAAGATAACTCCAAATAGCCAATTATACCACAGGTTTATGTCGTGCTGCAAGAAAGTATAAACAATTTGGACATTTCAAAATATCTAAAATATTGGAAATTTATTTATTTTAAGAATTTGATTAACAAGTATTTCAAGTGCTATTATATTTCACGTGTTTTAGACAAATGAGTTAATAGTGTCAAGATGTTAATCCTTGTTTTCATGTTCAAATGTGTATATTAATTATCAGTTCTGTTCATTTTAGATTTTCCTTCTTTGCCCGTCTTTGTATGTATTGCTATTGTTTGTTCCACCTTGTGCTAAACTATCTATAATCCGTTAATATAATTTATCACCCTTTTAAGTAAAATTTGTCATGTCAAAGCGAATAATCTAAATTACAACATAAATACTTTTTGTATAATTTAAAACTGCAGATTGGATTTCAGTATCGAACTGTATAGACCATCTCTGTAAAATTCTTTTAAATATTTGTGAAAGTTATTTATTCATTGTTGGACTTATTAAATCACATAGTCTGTGTTGCAAGAGTTAGTGCCCATCAATACTTCGTTTTATTATGACATTTTATGTATTATTTATGTCTGCACGGCGCCAGGCCAGCACCCATCTTATCTACACAGGAGACGCACAAAAGACTCGCTGTGACAATTGGTGGAGAATCCGGGCATGCTGACTGTTTAGCTCAGCACACGATCCTTGTTAATCGAGCAAATCGTTCCCCATAGACTCAGAAATTACTACATGGATAGCAGTTGAATAAAGTTTGAGACCACAATGGAAACAATGGAATTGCCACTTCCGTTTGGACCAAAAGTGCGGGCGCTATGGAAAAGAACATTTTGGTTACATATGTTTTGCCCAAAATAAACGGTGTTTTTCCTGTGGAAAGTATTCACATTACACACGGGTGTGTTTTACAAGTGTAACAAGTAGCTCAAAACCAAAGCAAACTGGACATTCCGGAAACCAGAAGATACAAGGAAAAGTAAAATCGAACAGTCAGAAGAGGAGAGATTCTGCGCGTTTGCAGACATATCTTGACAACAAACGTGGTATTCGCGAATTGCCGTTCTTCAGACTAAAGGATACTGCATTTTTCAGCGTAATGGACAACACAGTCAGTTAAGTGTGAACTTCAAGCTGTAAAAACCAATTTAGCAAAAGCCAACGAAAAACTTCGTGTGCAACAAAAAGAAAACAAATGTAAATACCAAGAAACTGAAAAGTTGAAAATGGAACTACAAGAAGAATATCGTAAAAGTACTGAACTCCGTTTAAAATTAGAGAGCAACATAGCCGATATTGACAGTGCTTTATCGGAAATTCAACTACTAAAGAATGAAATTGCAGCAAATATAACCAGTTCGAAAGTTCAATATTCTGTGCCGTCTGATATTCGGGACTATATCAGTAAAATTCGAATCCTTGAAGATACTGTTGTACAAAAAGAACAATTCGCACGTCAAATTTGTGAACTTAAGGGGATACGATACAGTACCAAGGGCAGATAATAACATCACCGTCTCTGGAATGTTGTTTTCGCGACGTCACAGATTAGAGCGCGACGTCATAAATCACCGGACTTCGCGAATTGCGGACAGGTTACTGTCTGTTAAAGTATGTAAAATAAATCTATGATAAAATCAATGTGGTTAAATATGAATTGCTCATAACAGAATAGGGAAAGTGGCAGCTCAAGATTCGACATGCTTCTAAAATTGAAACCTGATAGCAAAAATCTCCTTTCAGCATCGTTTCCAATAGAATCATTTTTGCCTAACGGCATCGTTTACAATAGAATCAATTTTCAGGGCAATTTCACGGCATTTTACGATTTGAATTTTCAGGGGATGCTTTGAAAATTCAATTAAAAATCCCGTGAAACTCACAATACTTTCACGGGTTGAATACAAAATATTGTGACAATGTTTTATCGGCAATAAATAATATGCGAGAGTATGATAAAGAGGCAATATCACGATACACATGCATGATAATTATTTAACTTTAAATGAGGGTCGGTATGATCTTTTTCGGGACAACAGGAAAGGGCAATTATTTCACAGAGAATTCGGGAAAAAACAATTATCAGGAACGGAATTCGGTCAATTTTATTTTTCGGGATGACTGAGGGAATCGTACATTTTTTTCCCTGGGGAAATCGGGATCAAAACCCTCCTACCCAACCCCTGAAATTAAACCAACACAACATACAAAGAATTCTGATTTTTTTTCATTATAGGTCGATAGGTGAGACCAGGGAATTGGTCACTCTACCTTGATCTATATACTTGAACAGCGGCATAAGGCAAATCATCACAAAGTCACTAGAAGGGTCGGGTTGTATTCGACTGATCTTTGTGAATATCTTCTGGCGCAAATATTCATTAATCACAGGATCAATTCTCTGGTCTGTTTGATTCTTTTATTTCCTGTTTAATGAAATTAAATTCTGCTCTATTTTTCGCAACACTAATAAGCGAGAAAACATAAGTTTACGACTTTTCCAAGCAAAATATAATGTAACGTCATTTCGCGCCAAAACCGGGAATGCTCATTTGTAGCGATAAAAAAAATGCCAGTTTTCTCTCTGTAGCTTTAAAATAAGCACATGGACCCCCATTTTTCAAAGCGAATTTTAGAAGAGTGATATTTCACGGAGAGTTCTGGGAATTATGAAGAAAAAATCAGTTCACAATTTTTTTCTATGTGAAATTTTACTTACAATAAATGAACATTTTTTCTGTAAATATGAACATAAATGTCAATTTCGAACCACAAATGTTGAAATTTTGTTTTAAAATGTATACTTACCTTCTTTAGAAATATCTCGGGAAACTGTAGCAAAAAACCGGAAGCAATTAGCTTAATTTCTTCAAAAGTTATGACATTTTACATATTGTTGTAAAAATACAATTTTTACGCAATATTTTGAAAAATGTGCAATTTTGAATCGCAATTATCTCGAAAACGAAATCATGAAGGTATATTTTTCTTTGCAGATTTGGAAAGAGCATATTCAAATTGCCTTGATTTGAAAATTTCACGAAAAAATCAGTTCAGGATCTTTACTGTATCGTATCCCCTTAACAATTCAAAAAAGTCAAGAGCATCTAAAAGAACAGAAACTTTGGGAGGAAGAAAGGATGTCTTTGAATTCTCATACCCGAGACCGGAAAGAACAACTAACGAACCTACTGGGACATAATGACTTGCTTATATTAAATAACCAAAGGTTGGAAAGTGAAATTCACCGACAACAGCATTCAATCTACAACCACCCTAATAACCGATATCATAGAGGCAACTTCTGTTATTTTTTTTTCCGAAGCACGAGGTCGTGCTTCAGCGGAAGCAGGAAAGGTTTGTCGTGTTGCAAGAAAGTATAAACAATTTGTTCATTTCAAAATATTTAAAATATTGGAAATTTATTTATTTTAAGAATTTGATTAACAGGTATTTTAAGTGCTATAATATTTCACGTGTTGTAGACAATTGAGTTAATTTTGTCATGATGTTAATCCCTGTTTTCATGTTCAAATGTGTATATTAATTAGCGGCTCTTTTCACTCTAGATTTTCCTTCTTTGTCCGTCTTTGTATGTATTGTTATTATTTGTTCCACCTTGTGCTAAACTATCTATAATCCGTTAATATAATTTATCACCCTTTTAAGTAAAATTTGTCATGTCAAAGCGAATAATCTAAATTACAACATAAATACTTTTTTGTATACTTTAAAACTGCAGATTGCATTTCAGTATCGAACTGTATAGACCATCTCTGTAAATCTTTTTAAATTATTTGTGAAAGCTATATATTCATTGTTAGACTTACTAAATACCAGAGTCTGTGTTGCAAGAGTTAGTGCCCATCAGTACTTCGTTTTATTGTGACATTTTATGTACTAATTATGTGTGCACGGCGCCAGGCCAGCACCCATCTTATCTGCACAGTCGACGCACAAAAGACTCGATGTGACATTTAAAACAGGAACTGTTTGATTGTATCTAAGTGCTGAAACTAAATGGAGACCATTTTTTTAAAAGGCCTATAGCTCTGTCCTCATCTGATTTTGGTTAATAATAATATATAATATAATATATTTAATAAATAATAAATTTATGAAATAATAAGTGTGTGTGACGAATTGCAAAGATAGAAAAGCTGAACAGACATTCAGCGTATGTAGCCAAAACATTAAAGACAATCTTGATAAAAATTGTAAATGGAGATCGCTTATCAAAATTTTGTCATGTACGGTTTTATGATGTGTAGCATAACCACAATCTGGAACACTCGTACAAGAAAGGCTAAAGAATCTTGCTGAAGAAGACAATAGGTTCACTTGAAGTCAAAAATTCTTTTCATGGTAGTTAAAAACAACGACAGTAGAATACCGAAGGAACAAAGCACAAGATTAAAATCAGGTAACTAAAAGAACAATTAAAGGTTTTCAGGGAAATATCTGGTTGCAAAATAACTAAAGTAAAGTTGATTTCATACAAAATATGTCTAAAATAAAAATATTTTTTTCTTCTGAATTTAAGTTATTGTTCTCTAAATAGTCAGAGATTATTTTTTATCCACAAATTTGAAAGTAAGTGAGAAAAGAACCTTCAATTTTAAAAGAATAATCCAATGACAATGGCAACATCGGAAAAACAAAGAAACAAAGGTATATAGGATAAAAACATAAAAACAAAATACAGATAAGGACAAAGCTATGCACGAAGGAGATACTCTTTAATTTAGATGTTGCAAGTGTGGAATGAAATCGATTTTCGGGCCAGCCGTAACAAAAGTACTGACTATCGGGTTCGTGAATAACCTAGGGACTAACAGTCCACCAGCAGGGGCATCGACCCAGTGGTAACAGATAACATAATACCGAAGTGACTGTTAATTTAGTTTCTTCACAATCTTATTAAAATTAGATTCACCAATTGTTCCTGCATGGTATGCAGTGAGTGTAGGGAACAATTAGTAGATATAATTTTAATTAGATTGGTTTCTTCAGAAGACCATTTTGACAACTTATGTCAAATCAGAGCAGATCAGATAAGAATAAATTAACATTTAAATTTCTCTTGTTGTTTCGTTTTCTACAGTTAATTATTTGGTCTAGTATTTTTTTTCCTTGTTCTTGCTACTCTTACTGCAAATGATAATTTCCTCAAGTTTGATTCAGCTCTTTTTGTGCTGAATCTTAATCCAGTGTCCTTTGGCAAATCGCAACATTATTCCTTTCCAATTCTAATTCAAAAAGATTAATGAAGTAATATCAAGAAATTAAAATACCAGATGTGCTCGTATCTTTATCATAATAATTCGAACAATCTTCAATACCTCTGTCATGTCTCCTTGTAATCGTTTATAAGCTAAGGTTGGTAACTTTAGTTTCCTGAGCTTTTCTGTGTCTGTTAAATTGCTCATTCCTTGGAATTGCTTGATAAACGTATTTGGACATTTTCTATTATTTCAATGTGTCGAATAATCCAAGGACAATGGCAACATCGGAAAACAAAGAAACAAAAACATAACATGAGTATGGCACAAAAAAAAAAAAAACGAAGACCCACACACATACAAAGATGAACAACAATGACCAAATAAGAAAGAAAAACAAAGACCCACACACATACAAAGATAAACAACAATTTTAAGAAAAAAAACGAAGACCCACACACATACAAAGATAAACAACAATTGTAAGAAAGAAAAACAATGATTCACGCACATACAAAGTTGAACAACAGTGACCAAATAAGAAAGAAAAACAAAGACCCACACACATACAAAGATAAACAACAATTTTAAGAAAAAAAACGAAGACCCACACACATACAAAGATGGACAACAATTGTAAGAAAGAAAAACGAAAACTAACACACATACAAAGATGAACAACAGTTGTAAGAAAGAAAAACATAGATTCACACACATACAAATATGAACAACAGCGACCAAATAAAAAAGAAAAACAAAGATCCACACACATGCAAAGATGAACAACAATGACCAAATAAGAAAGAAAAACGAAGATTCACACACATACAAAGATGAACAACAATTGTAAGAAAGAAAAACGAAGACCCACACACATACAAAGATGAACAACAATTGTAAGAAAGAAAAACAAAGATTCACACACATACAAAGGTGAACAACAATTGTAAGAAAGAAAAACGGAGACCCACACACATACAAAGATGAACAACAATTGTAAGAATGATAAACGAAGACTCGCACACATACAAAGATGAACAACAATTGTAAGAAAGAAAAACAAAAATTCACACACACACAAAGATGAACAACAATAACCAAATAAGAAAGAAAAACAAAGATCCACAAACAACAAAGATGAACAACATGACTAATTTCTGATTTTGGAATTTCCCCTTTACTCCTTTTTGCTTCGATATTCGTTTGCCGATGTGAACAAATAAAGGGATATGGAGTAAATATGAAAAATCCCTATAAATACATGGTAAGATTAAGTAAATAGAACAACGCTTTAATTGTTGTTCTTCATCTTGAAGTCACCATGAGGCCGTCAACCATGAGCAAACACTCCTACCTCATAGTAAGTCCAAGACGGTCCCTAACACCGGTTTGAGCGGAATTCACTTGCTAAATGTTGAACAACGCTACATCCATGTATCCATTTTATCATGGATGCGGGGTCGTCAACAAGCATGAAATATTGGGCAAAATACTCTTACAAACACTGTCATCCGTTGCCCGACAAAGGCACCAATAGACAATACAACATATAAACGATCACAGGGCACTCATCAAGTTGATTGTAAGAAAACTTGCCAATTAAATCGGGAGATGTGGGCAATACATATACAGAAGGCCTGAAAAGTAATTTAATTTTTACAAACCAAGAAAGCCAAATGTTGAATTTAGATAGTGCATTCATATGAGACATGTTCATTACATAAGTAGTTGTCGGATTCAAATTGTTATTTTTTCATATCTTTTCAACTGGTTATTGATTAACTAAGTACCGAAGCTGCTATAAATTTAGTTTCTGTAAAATGGCTTTTTAAATTACTTTTGTCTCGTTAAAATGTTAATGTTATTACCCTGCATTTTTGGAAAAATTGTCCGATTGTTTTGCTGGAAATGGAAAATGAAAACTAGTGTCTTTTAATTAGCAAAAATCGATTTATCAAATATATTCTTGAGAATTCGACGCAGATTGACATATGTAAATGATTATTTTGTCCTGTTTTATTTATTTATAATTATTAGTTTGGTTTTTGATTAATTTATCCGAGTCATCCCAAGCTTATCTTTATGGAACTTCACTTCCAATATATATGCATACAGATAAAAAAAAACGAAAAAATGAAATCTGTGATCCATGGAAATAAGTCTACAGGAGCGATAGAAGCAACAAGAACGTGAGAAAAAGATGAACTGATTATGATCATCAATGTAAATCTCCATTAGAATCAGATATATGGCCACAGTCTTCAAATCGATAATATATAATCTAGCAGCATGCACCATACATTTTAAGTTTCAAATGTGGTGGTTTTCAGTCCGAATAAAATAAGCGTGGGTCTAACATTACTTGTGAGATGGAACGTAATGTTGAGTGGAGAATAATGCTCAAGCTTTTCTTTGGTATGAAATGGTAATAAGTAGATGAACATGCCCCTGGTTCGATAGTTTTAGTTCTTGATATAGTTAAGTAGCCTTGTATATCTCCAAACATTTGAAACATGGCAAGTGCAATAAGTTTTGTTACTAGTTTTTTAGCTCTATATTTTTCGATTTATCATTGAATTTTGAGTTCTGGCAGATTATTATTTAAATTCAGAGCCTAATAATTGTCACATTTTTAACAGAGTTAAGACTCAAAATTCAAGATAAAGGTATATGTATGGGAGTATTCTGATATATAGATGTAACGATATGTGTTCCTTTATTTCGATTTTTTTTTTGGCTAGGCAAAGGGACTTGTTTCCGTCCTACAAAAAAAATGTTTACTTTCAAATATGAATCTCGGAGAAAAAAAAACAAGGGAAGTCCTATGCCTGATACCCCGCTCGCTTCGTTTTCAATTTTCTCAATGAAATAACCCAATCCTTATAATTCTGCCTTTTACATTCTTTTCCCGAATGATTTTCTAAACAGAAAACCTATTTTATATCGTAGGAAAGCCCCTTCATTATTATACTCGTATTTGACATTTATCACAGTTCATGGCACTGAATGTGAAACTACCATGACCTTCACATTCTAATTTTAAATCATTCACGCGGGATTCTCGGGACTTTTCATTCAGTCGGCGATAAATCAAAAAGGCGCGTTAGTGCAGGAGACTATATTCGATATACATGGGTATTTCATCGCCGACTGATAGAAAAGGTAAGAAAAATAAATTGATTAGCGAAACAACATCGTCTGTGTAACAGATCATATAATTAAAGAAATTGTTTGTTGTTTTTTTTATAACAAATGCCAAATCTACTTAAAAAAAACAAAAACAAAAAACATTTTCTTAAAGTAAGAGGAAAAAAAAACACACACACACATATACAAGATCAAGTCAATTCAACTTTGTTGTTCCAAAAATCAAAGGAGTAGACTCTACATCTTTCTTTTTTACGGCTATTACCGACTGGAATGCTCATCCAAACTCAGTTTAGCTATCAAAAATCGCGACTCTTTTAAAACTGACTTGAAGCAATTCTTCAAAACACGTTAATTTAGATAAATCTAAATATTTTTGAGATGTTAAAAAAGTATGCCATGTTGATCACAACCAATTTAATATATATCTAATTATACCCCCCGCAAACGAAGTTTAGGGGGGTATATAGGAATCACCCTGTCTGTCTGTCTGTCCGTCCGTCTGTCTGTCCGTCTGTCCGTCTCTCCGTCTGTCCACACTTCTTGTAAGCGCAACTCCTCTTAAACCACATGACGGACATTGATGAAATTTTACACAAAGGAAGGACACTATATGGACATGTGCATTAAGGAATATGATTAATGTCCGAAGCCAGGAAGGGAAGATAATTCAACTTTGACTTTTCAATGATTCCATCTGCATAGATGACCTCGTAAGCGCAACTCCTCTGAAACCACTTGAAGGATTTAAATGAAACTTTACACAAAGGAATGACACTATATGGAGATCTGCATAAAGGAATATAATCATTGTCCGAAGCCAGGAAAGGGAGATAATTCAACTTTGACTTTTCATTGGTTCCATCCGCACAGATAACCTCGTAAGCGCAACTCCTCTTTAACCACTTAAAGGATTTCAATGAAACTTTACACAAAGGAAGGACACTATATGGAGGTGTGAATATAACTATTGTCCAAAGCCAGGAAGGGGAGATAATTAAACTTTGACTTTTCATTGGTTCCATCTACACAGATAACCTCGTAAGCGCAACTCCTCTTAAACCACTTTAAGGATTTTAATGAAACTTAACACAAGGGAAGGGCACTATATGCTGATGTGCATGAAGGAATACAATTATTGTCCAAAACCAGGAAGGGGAGATAATTCAATTTTTAGATTTTCATTGATTCTTTCTGCAATGATTTTTTGGATTTAGACAATTTTCAAAATAAATAATTCAAAGGGTACCTGGTAGATATTTTGAAATAAAGGTGTTGAAGAAAAACATGTTTTTCATTGTAATCCTTGTGAAAAGTTTATTCAAAGTGTTAGAGAGAAATTTCTAAGCTTATGATTTTCTAAAAAAAAATGACAGAGTCTAAAAAGGGTGGATTTTATTTTTGTCTGATTTTGACAGAAAAGTTATTTCTGGAGGATTGAATCATTATGTCCATACTCATATTGTATCCACACTTCTACTGTGTCCAAACCCACCTAAATTCGCACTTACCATATTGATTCAGGGTTTAATTAACGGGGGGTATATCTGGCTGCCATTCGGCGATAGCTCTTGTTTTTACTAAGTTATTATCATACATGGATCCCACTGGAAATAAGCGTTCACGCTTTCAAGAATCTTTGGAATGTTATCAGTTTACTTCGTGTATTTTTAGCCTACTTGGTATATTTTATAATTTCGATATCTTGTTTTATATATTTTTAATTGTGCTGTTATTCAAAAAAGAATTTTACCTTTTAACTTTAGATGAATGTTTAAATAGTCCAAAAATATGGAAAAAGATTTCAAGGAATCGTATGTTGGATGCAAAAAGTGCAAGCACTAAGACTTGTTAAAGGATAAATTTAGAGCTATGTGACCAAAAAGCATTAATTAGAGTGGGAGACAACTGAGGACTGGTAACAAACAAAGAACAATTTAAAATGGAGCCATATTTAAATCTTGGTACAAAAAGTCACAGACAAATATATACAAAATTTAGAATTAGTGCCCTCGACTTAAATAAAGAAAGAGGCAGATGTTGATGACAGTTTGTGTCCTCTGTGTAAATTGTGTCTTGTAGAGGATGACATCCGTATTCTTTTGAATTGCACAAAATAATCACCAAAATTTGAAGAGCACAAAGCAAAATTATATGAATTCTAATCACCTGTCAACTGAAAACAAGTTTATCTGAGTTCAGAAGAGCAAAAAATCTTGTAAAAAATATTTCAACTATTTACACTCCTTACTGAAGAACACAAGGCTCTGTCAAGTACCAGCAGTGACAATTCGGACTGTCACTCCTGAATATATAATGCTGTTCTGCGTCTCCTGTGGGCAACATTTGACATATGTATCATCACAATATCATGATATTTATCATGTGTGCATCATTTTATTATCATTATTTTTGTTCAATTCTGTATTTTTGTTTAAAAAAAATCATTGCAACTCATTGCTAATCATTTTTTTCTTTTGTTTGTTCAGATAATATTATTGCTGATTCTTTATAAGTATTCCGCCCTCATGGTTTATCTTATAACTAAATGTAGCTCAATCATGTGGAAAGTATAGGTCAAACATAACTTATTTGCTGACTTACCTTTAAACATGCAGCACATATTTTCCATTTTATACAGATACCGAGATATGATCTCTGACCTAAAATGGAATGAAAGGCAATCAAGCCGAAAGTATTATTCAAAGAGACTTAATTTTCTTGTAGTCTGTGAGATAACTGATAACCTCAATATATACCTAAAAGCTGATGTGGGCGTACACGCGAATTGTGAACGCCAGGGGTACTCCAATAATCCTCCTTCAACTTCGTGAAATGAACTACATGTAAAATCATTTAGGTTTTGTCCAGATTTACTAAAAATTGACACTTGACATTAATATTCATAACACAAGATATTTTAGATCACATTAGACCGTTGTATTTATAGATGTTGCATATTTATTGCATAATATGAAACGGAAAGCGTTTTGAGACAATGTACCTAATCAAATAGTGACTGAATTTCAATGACGATGGAACCAGGAAATATTTCGGAAAATGGGAAGTATAATTGTCACCATCAATAGTCTAACACTTAAGGTGACATACACAATAAAGAACAATTTGTCTGTATCCAGAATTTCATGTGATATTGTATACGAGGTACAATGGATACAATACTTCTGCTACTGACTCTAATTCATATTCATGGTAAGTTCAAATTGAAAATACCAGAATACCAAACCAAACAGCAGATTTCGATATGCTGTACACGTGTTTCAAGGAGTAACCACTCATCAGCGGCATTATAATCAAATAGTATGGAAAGCCATAAACCAAATAATAGTCAGAAAAGAAGTACTCATTACCGAAAATACCGAAACAGGAAGCCAAATCCAGTACTATGGACATGTACCGAGTGCCGAACACGTATTGAAGTCTTAGTATTTTTAAGGTAAATTTTCATGTCAGACAAGCCTGACTATTGGACTGGTGAATATCGACAATCGAACAAAGCATTCTTAACTAGACTACAGGAAACTATCGGAGCTTTAAAGAAGTTCAGTTATCGTGTGATGTTGACTTCTTTATATATCACGTGAAATCCTTTAATTATACACAAAATGGAAGGGTACGTTTCAACCAACAAATTAAAACGATGCAGGTTTCATTTTTGAATAGGTCTGTAAAGAGATTCTTTTTAACCCGATCCCTACTTAATATTTTAGAATTCTAACATTTAAGGAAATGCACATTTTCTAAAATTATCAATGAAAGGATATGGAGTAAATGCACATAGGACAAAGTTTCTTCAATTACATAGGAAAACCAAGCATCATTGTTGTTCTCAATCATAAAGTCACCATGAGACCTTCAACAATAAGCATTGTTCATACCTAAAAGTAAGCTCAAGGCGGCTCCTTGCATCGGCTTAAGGGGAATTTATTGGTAAATGTCGAACAGCGTTGCATCCATGATATTTTTTCGTCAAGAAACATGAAATTTTTACCCGACAAAGTGTTCTTAAAACCGCCGTCATCCGTTGCCTAACAAACATACTCATAGAATACAATCGCAACATATAAACAACCACAAGGCACTCATCGCGTCCATTTCAAGAAAATTTAACAAAATGAAATAGTGAGATGTTGGCACTATAGATAGAAAGGTCAAAATAATTCCCAGAAAAAATATAATATAAAATAAACAAATGGGAAAAAAAAACAACCAAACATTTGAAAGTATGATAGTTTATGCCTATGAGACTTAATTGAAAGAGATACAGGGCCATACATCTCTCGTACGGAGAGTCTTGTGAGTGTCATTCAACGAAGAAACTTAATAATTATCTTTTCAAAATAATTAGTATATGAATATCAAGTGAAAAAAAAGAACCACTTAGGACTATATCACATACACCACTGGAAACTGTGTATGTGCTTATTGCAACATCAACAATTAAAACTAAATTCTGAATATTACAGGTTATGTTTTGACTGCAGAGATCACGCTAAATGGACCAAAGTATGTAAGAAAAGGAGAAGATGTATTGCTGAACTGTTCAGCTGACGAAGCACCTTTTGGACACACAGCAGAATTCCTAGTCAACGGAGAATCACTTGCAAGTCTGAGAAGGCTTCCAACTGGATGTTATTTTCCACAAATTGAGTCATATTGTCCCTCCGAATCTTGTAATTGCTCTAGTGATGGAAAAAAATATATTCTGAAGTTTCCTACAGATCACAGCAATAATACATTGGTATTCACATGCATCATGAAATTCACGACCAACCATCCATTCTTTTCAAACGATAGCTTACGTATAACTGTATTAGGTAAATATTACTTAAATTTTATGTATATAATGATGATTTTTTGTTTGACATAAGATGTTGATTTTGCCAAAAGTTGGTTGACAACTTTTTCACTTTAGAATTTACTTTTAAATATGCCAGTTTATAACGATAACACCATTTCGATAAATTTCAATTTTTGAAAAACCTTAAAAATCAATTACGTGATCGTTTATACAAAATATACTGTTGAGACAGCATTTGACTCTTTCAATAGCCCAGAAAATGGTGGGTCGTCTGCTTTTTAACTATTACGACTACAATTTTGTCAAGTAATATAAATGAAAAAAAAAATCATAATTTGATATGTTTCAGTGATAAAATGTCAATTATAATAACTTAATTGTGAACAGAGGGTATTCACCAACCTCCTGTGCTGGCCAGAAAACGGAGTTTATTTGGAAATCTGCAATATCGAAATTTCAGAAAATTTTCTTAAAACTAAGGAGTATCTCCCTCTTGTATAGCTCTGTTTTTGGCTAATTTTGCCTTTTCTGTCGAGATCCTTAGGTTATTTTGTACTCTTTCAACTTTTACAAATATTTCAGTTAGTAAATTTCGAAATACTATGATTTGATCTGCACTGAAGACATTAGTTGTCGAAGTTGCCATATGCAGAAACTAAATTCACAGTAACTTCGGTATTTTGTTATTTAGTACCACTGTGTCAATGGCTCTGTTGGTGGACTGTTTTTACCTGAAGATATTCACGAACATTGTAGCCAGTTGTTCCGTGCTGTTCTGAATACCGATTTTATTTGAAAACTGGCAATATTAATATTTCAGAAAAAAATATTTGAATCTGTTCAGTATCTCCCTCTTTTATATATCTGTCCTTAGCTGAGTTTGGCTTTCCTATTTATATGCCTTTGGTGAAATGTTCTATGTCAGCTTTTACACATGCATGTATTTCAATTAATTCTTTTATTTAATCTGCACTGAAGATTCATAATTTGTCGACTTGTCACATGCAGAATCTAAATTCACAGTAACTATTCAAATAAATTGTAAAAACAATATGTTTTCTTTCTTGATTTATTTATTTCTGAATAGACAGTCGCATTATCATTTTGTGGGACTACATTGTATTACAGATATAATTGGTCCGAAGATATCTGTAGAAGAAGGTTTTCCATTGATAGTTGGAACGAAGAGTTCTTTTACCTGTAATGTATTTACAAAGCTGGATAATATACAGATAATATGGAACTGTTTAAATGCTACCTCAAAACAAATTCGTAGTGCTTCCAATACTTCTGTAAAAATGAATATACAAGTACGACCGGAATACCATGGAGAAAACTGCACTTGTACTGTCCAATACCAAGATTACATGATATCAACCTCTTTACTTCTCAATATTTCAAGTAAGTTTTTATGATGAATATCATTCAGTTCAAACAAGAACTAGAAAAAAGACACTGACAATTGGTAACAATTTCATCTTATATTCTAGCCATTTATATAAATTCCTGAAACGTTGATTGGTCGAGAGATCGAACTACATTCTCCGATTTTTAAAAACAATGCTACTTTACAGGTATTGATAATAAATGTTGGCATTTGCATTCGAAGCGGTGACCCCGATATCATCACTCATAACAGAATATTTGTTTAATAACAAAATGTTATGCGTTGTGAGATTGCCCGTGACTGTGTTAATATTATGCATGTGAAGTTGACAAGCTATGTCTCAGAGGCAATTTGATGTCTGAAATTTGAGTTGATATTTAAAGTCTCCTGCCTTATTGGTATCTATGTATATGTATATATCCTTTGTAGATTCCCCTGTACTTAAAGTGGAAAGCAAGCGTAATTGTAGTGGTTCAACTTCCATTCGACTGAGTTGTACATTGTCTGGAGACACAAAATCATTTGGATTTGATAGATGGCTTCACACAATTAATGGTAAATTGATAAGAACAATTCAAGGTGTAGTAAACAATACCATGTCAGTAGTGACCATCGATTCATGCTCGTATCAAGATGAAGGAGAGTACACATGCCATGCATGGAATATCAACGGAAAGGGGAAGTATTGGGCTAATGAAACGACATCTCTAACTGTCAACGGTAAATATAATTTTTATTTTTCAAACTCCCCTCACCCAGCTTAAAGCATTACTTTTTCGCAGACAAACACCTTTTTCCCCACAATTATTATTCTTCAAACATAGCTGAGAGAATACTGAATACTTTTTATTTTGCCACAAAAAGCATCGATAAATAATGCTTGTGTCAAATAGAAGAAACATTTAGGGGAGTTCAGTTCCCTCAAGCATTCACATCGCTTGTATGTCAAATACTATATCGGTATCATATCATTTTATTTGTGCTCAAAAGAACTTATCTTAATTTTTTTTACCTTTAAAAATTATTCGGAGACGTATTTATTATTAGCCCGATTATAACCCTCTTGTAACTTACGACGGTATTGCTAACCTTAGATTATGTTGTGTCTCTGTTTTTTTTTCTCTTTTTTTGTTTCTGATGTTGCCATTGTCCTTGGATTGTTCGTTTTTGATTGACGGTTCGGTTCTCACTTACTTAGATTATATCTAGAGTTCCTACATGCAATGTTTGCTTTGGTATTTCTACATTTCTTTTGAAAAGGCTTTACCAAGTCAGGACCATTTCGGTCGACACTTTTTTCAGTTTCCACCTGATTGGACTTTTTGCCTTATGGACTTTAACTTCTGACAATTCCGTTCTGTAATTTTGTTATTACCTCCATTGGACATATGACTATTCATTTGCCACAATCTACCAGGGAACTTCACAAAAAAGCAAGAGGTACCCACGTCATCTCCCCTTTCTCTATCAGTTTCCCTTTAGTATAGTACACATACAAATAAAACTAATACAGGTAGATTTTTAACTCCAAGACAACAATTTTGAGAGGGAAAGAACAAGACAAAACATATTTTAGAAATATTGGTCAAAGAGTGCCTCCCGTTAAACTTTCGTCTAGCTAAAAGAGCCAATTTAACAGAATCATGCAAAATATCCTATCAATATTCCCTATTACGAAAGGAATGTAAGGTTACACCAAAAGTGTTGTGGAATGTTTTTATCAATTTTTGATTTTTTTTAACATTTCCACTAAAGCGAGGATGAGAAATGCCCTTAGTAATAAATTGTTTTAGAGTCATAGCATATTTCCCGTTCGTAACAGAACAGTAAAAGATTTGCAATGAGAGGTGCACAGTTTGTACCCATGAGAATTCCAATGAACGATGTTGCAAAAAAAGAACAAAAATATCGTTTAGCAGAAGATTCTGTGCCTTAATCATGTCATCGCAAGTCCAGGAACAACGATTTTTGCAAGTGACATTAGAGAGAAATCTTTGATATTTATTACAGCAAATTAACTGTATACCAGAAAATTTGAAAGACCATTTAATATGTTGGTCTAATTTGGATTTAATCAATTTATGTGAAGGGTTACATAAAGTGTAAAAAATAGTTAACCTGTTATTAGACTTCAGTATCAGTTTGCTGTTTCTCCTTATACTTTCTTACATTTAATGTATAATAATTGGTTCCGAATTTCACCAGTTAAATTTAGTAGCTTTTATCTCTGTCTGGAGTACAACATTTCATCTGTAGTTTAAAACTTCAGTATTAATAAGCAAATTTTGGACCGAGTGTAGATTATCAGTCGTAGTTATCACTTCTGGTCAGACTGCACTAAATATTTTCCATAGGCGGTCATTATAACTTTTTTCAATTTCTTTATTACTTGAAGTTCACTAATGCGGCGATATGATTTTCTCAAAGCGGCACGTCTGCCAAGTTACATATCCAAACGATGACCCAACTTTAAAGTGAAATAAGAAATTTCTATCGCCTAACCAAACTGGGGTATGCAAATTACGCGGGATTTTCAACATACATTGAATAAACTGACAAAATATTCTTACAATCACTATCATCCTTTGCCCGACAAAAGCACCAGTGTCCCTAGCTGGTGGACAATCACAAAATGTCGACAAATACAAGGCAGTCAACAAGTTGATTGTAAGAAAACTTTGCAGTAAAAATAAGTGAGATGTGGGCAATATAAACAGGTGGTCAGAATCACATTTCGTAATTACAAAAAAAAAATGTCAAAATTTGAAAGTGTGATAGTGCAGCCATATGAGAAACAAGTGCACTTAACTGAAATGTATAGAGAGCATGTCTTAAGTACTTCATTTGGCCTCCTATTCCGATATATTTGGTAATGAGTACTTCTTCTAGACCAGTTTTTGATTATGACTTTCCATATTATTTGATTCTAATGCAACCGATGAGAGGATACTCGATAAAACGCTTGTACAGCATACCAAAAGTATTATGCAACATGGAAACTTTTGTATTCTAAGGTATTAATTGTTAATAAATGCAAAAATATTACAGCATTTGTCTTGTGAATCGAAAATTGCAGGTAAAATCTACATTTTACACGTTTTTTTTATCAGATGTACCTGTCATTGTGAAAACACAGTTAAATGGTGGCCCAAGAGCGGTATTATCTGTCCAATTTTATACACATCCTCATGAGGAAATAATGGTTAAGTGGTATAAATACGACCTACGGTTACAAAACTCATCTTCTTACAGTATAAGCAATTCAGAATCCGAAATGTTCATGGATATTTATGGAATTTCTGTACAAGTAGAAGGATATTTAGCAATTCTAGCTTTAAATGACACAAGTGGTGGCAAATATAAAGTAGTCTTAAGTAATATGTATGGCGAATCCGGGCATACATTTATCTTAAACTATGGTGAGTAGTCTAGAAATAAATAATTTTTGTATGTATACTATGTTCACCGGAAAAATATAATAACCCTATCATATGAAAGAGTAAGGTATTATGTGATACCCGTGGTCGTTTGTCCGTCAGTCTTTCTGTGTGTCTCTCCATCCGTCGGGGAAAGGGTTCCGTTCGTGGATTTATGGTCTAAATGACATACTTTCTTCATATTTAACATGCAAGTTTATTAAATACAAACGTTGGGTGAAATTCGATTATTAGTTAAAAGGTGTGAATGGTCTAGTTTGAAATCATGTTCTTCTCCATTATGGTTCCTTAAATAAGTGAATTCTGTGTCGTACATATGTGATGTCTTTGTTCCTTGGTGTTTACAATTTCGCCATTGTCTGAATTATTCTTTTTTTTCACTGATGATTCTGTTCCAACTTAAAATAAAATTATAGTGTTAACTGATATGTAAAATATCAATTAGTTCCGACTTGTTCGATAAATTTTCATATTCAACATATGTTGAATATAGGCCTGTGTCATTTCCTGGCAAATCTATTTGGAGTTTATCATTAAAATTTTATCAAAAGAGAAAGAACACACTTTATCACGATTATGACAATCTCGATAAATCATCCTCGACAAGCCTCGCTACTAAAATTTAAGAATTTAACTATCTCCAGTGGATATAATATGGTAATGTACGGGATATTGTGGTTTTATCTATATATATTGCCTCCAATCCTTGCCTTGGGTAAGTCAAATGCTAGTTTATGCCACATATTTTGTAATCGGAGAACCTCATTTAACTTGAAAGGAATGTTATGGTATTATTTTTTTCTCATTTTGTTTAATATTTCTCGAAAATGGAACTCGGCAAAATATTGTCGGTATTTTATCCTAAATACAGGTTACCAATACAGATAAAAAATCATCGAAACATATTTGTTGCAAAACCGTCGAAGTAAACGGAGTATTGGCACAAAGTTATAAAATATTCTCTAGTCGACACACACCATTCAAAAGAAATATTTTGATTAAACGAGTATAAAATATATTTGAGATAGAGTGCATTAAACATTTCAGAAAATCACCTCTTCACGCGTTTTAATTTATTTGTGACCGAAAAGGAAAGTATTGCTGCGCTTTCTTATCTAATGTTGAAAAAAACCGAATATCCCGAGTTCCTATCGTTATTTATGTTTGTCTCTTGTCTTCGTTATTGTTTTTGTGGTGCAGTTTGCGTGTGAATTGTGGCATGTGATTGTAGTTCTTGGCCATTGTAGGTATATGCTGTTATCCTGTTTTTTTTACAATTAAAAAAGGAAATTCCGTTTGCAATTGTTGACCTACATGTTGAAGTTTTGAAGTTTAAAATGCAAAAATACATATTTTTAAGGAGAAACGGAAAGTTTATATTCAAACACAATAACAATAAAACTAAATGTAATTAAAGTTAACAATTATATAATAAATACACAATATATTCATTACTCTGACATTGGATACACCAGAAATTACGATATTCTTTACAATTATAGAATCTTAAAGTTTTGACATTTCTCTTATTAGCAGATTTTATAGTTATCATTTATATTTTTATTTGGAATAAATATTTGTTTGGACTCTTTTTTTTGGGGGGTGAACATTTTTCCCTCTTCACTGACAGGTTTTAATATAAAAATGAGGGTTTTCTGTTGAAAGGGAAAATTAGAATTCTTCAGTTAGTAATTATCTTTTTTTTATAAGTCAGAAGTTAAGTTTGCAGATAATACTACTTCAATTTAGGTTTAAAATCAAGATTTTTAGGTAGTTCGAACATATATATGTTTACTTCTATCGTTTGTGACTTTTAAGACATTGTCCAAAACACATTATAGTTAACTGCAACGAAATCTTTTTCCAAACATTTATAGAAAAGGGAATCGTAATGACCAGACTTAGTAGAGGTCCTATCAATAGCAAAAGGTATTATTTTACTGGATGGCCTGTATCTATAGCATGATTGGGCTCAATTACTGTTAAAAGTAATTAAATACTTTTAGTCACATTGCATTTTTTCTCAATTACATTAAATTGCAAATACAATGAATTTTGAAAAGTATGTGATTTTTTCAAATAATTTTAGTAAGTAATTTAAATACATTGAAATTTCATTTTAAGAACAAAACCCCCCCCNCCCCCCCCCCCAAAAAAAAAAAAAAACATCAACAAATGTATCGTCTAAAAATAGACTCTGTCGAAGAAAAATATAATTCCTGGGGTCTAATGTAGTTCTAATTAAATTAAAGAACAATTATATATTAACATTTTCTTTGTAGTTTGCAAAGATTTTTCAATAGTAATTGCTGTTGAGTTGCTACCGGACACTACCGCAATAGCTGGGGTTTTGGTATGAAATCCACCATTTCTTTTGAAATGCCTGTACCAAGTCAGGACCATTGCGGTAGGTAATTTTTCCGGTGGTTTCCACCTGATTTGTCCTTTTGTCTCACGGACTTCGGCTCTTCACAGCTCTGTTTTTTAACTTTGTTATTACTCCCATTTGCATGAACAAATTTAACATAGAATTAAGTAAATACAAATACATATGAATATAAAAGACAATGCAGAAGGGCTCAGTATTATTTTTTTTTCATCATTAAGGTTTTAAATGTTTTATCACCCATTCTGAAGTGTTCTGGTCAATATGTCTTTCTAAAACGTCATTCCTCAAGACCTGAGCTGTATACAATGTTTGCATTCATTTATTTTGGAATATGCAATTCGTTCATTAACCTCCGTGCAGTCATGAGTGGGGGAAAATATTACACTTTATATATTAAACGAGTAAACGTTAAATCAAAAAACATGTATATGGAAATGAAACATGTCTTTGTGGTCATTAATCTCTGAGGCATGGGATTAAGTCTTTTGTGTAAATCAACTGATTGCCTATAATCAATTATAACATACTTACATTCTCTCGTCCATTCAAAAGCCTTCCTTTCACCCCTCAATTTTTCATAGAGCATACCTTTTTTATTTTTTCCTTGTACTGAGTAAGGGATTATCTTATTGTTTAAAAATGTTGTTAGACAATGCATTCATTCTTACAGGTCAAAAAGTCAAACAGATAATCCTTTTATTGCCTTCAGCTATGTACAATAAGTGCATACATTTTCAGTAATACGAAAAGCCGATATAGTGAAAAACACTGAAATTTGTAAATGCACATTAAATAAGTGTATTGTCTAAAAACAATATTTAAACAATAATAATCTCTCACTTGATACATGTCAAAAGTAGAAAAAGTTTGCTCTATGAAAAATAGAGGGGTGAAAGGAAGACTATTGTTGATTATCAAATTTGAAAAAAAATAAATACATACATTAATTAAAGTGCTTTCCAAACAACAACAGTTGCTTATCTAAATCCATCAATATTATCTAATAATATTTCAATGGCAGGATAAAGCTTACATACTGTCCTTATAGTTCAACAGAATCAAGAGTGATTACAAACTGAGTACATTTTATTTCATTGTTCGTAAAAAACAACTGATTATTCCCTAAGGGCTTTTTCCCATATATGTAGTACCTAAACACAGAAAAAAATTATTGATATTGTAAAGCCATTTATTAAACCACTCGAAATGTAAATATGTGATAAATGAGTTAGAGAATGATAAGCCATGCTTTATTAAATAAGTGCTCAGAGCTAAATTCATTAACTCTAGGTAAGGGTTGGTTAGAGCATGGCTTATCATTCTCTAACGCATTTATCACATTTTTACATTTCGAGTGGTTTAATCAATGGCTTTACAATTTCTATAATTTGTTCTGTGTTAGGGTACTACATATGGGTAAAAGCCATTTGGCAATAATCATTTTGTTTTTACCTACAAAGATATGAAATTGTACTCAGTTTGTAATCACTCTTGTGTCTGTTAAACTATATGGACGGTCATAAAGAGAGGTATGGCCATTTACCCATGAATTTATTCTATTCAGCATACTAATTTTGCAAATGCTTTAAATCTTCTCGAAAGCTGTTTTACTTTTTTGACTTTACTACCGGATTTGACATGTTCAACACGGCGGGTGTCTTATAAGAAGCAGGAGATGCTAACTCTACCGATGCACCTGATCTCACCCATGGTTTTTTGTTGGGTCCGTGTTGTTCATCTTTGTGTGTGTGTGTGTCTTCATTTTTCTTCTCTGTGCCGTATCCATGTTGTGTCTCTGTTTTTTCCCATTTTTTTGTTTCTGGTGTTGCCGTTGTCCTTGGATTGTTCGCTTTTTGATTGACGGTTCGGTTCTCACTTACTTAACAGGACATCTGTTACATGCACTATTGGAGAAAAATCAATTCGAATGCCGTTTCATACATTTAGATAAAAGATTCAACCACATGTAATTTTGACAGATATTGACAATTTTTGTAGGTTTTAGTTGAAATTCGTTGTATAGGACATTCAGAACGAAAATAAACTAACTGCCATTTGGAAGGCCAAATGTGTATACATTCGCAACAAAAAAAAGGTTTTGGTTCTTGGTATCCTTCGAGTAGTACTATTCTCTCAAACACTGTCAAATAACTAAAATCGACAAAAAGGATATTTACAGCAATGTTCGACTGCTGATAATTCAGAAAACATACAAATGTAGCATATATTAATTTTATTTTCAAGAAGTACATGTATCATAGATCATCTTACACGATTTTCGAGAACATTTGAGCATATTTTGAAAACGACCCAACATAAGAACAAAATTCACGGTTAAAAGGCCGTACTTCTTTACCCTGCCATTGAAATATTAGCTAATAGTGATGCATTTAGATAAACAACAGTTGGTTTTTGGAAATTACTTTATTTGTATATGCCTTACTGATAGTGTGACTGGTGTCGATAGCGGGGCAGGACATGCTTACCCTTCCGGAGCACCTGATGTCACTCCCGGTTTTCATGGGAGTTCACACTATGAGTGCCTTCTTAATGTTATCTTTTTATTTCCGTGCATTGTAGCTGTCTCACGTCCTTGTTTTGTCTTTGTTTTTATCTGTTACCGTTTTTGCCATGTCTTGGACTTCGATTTTTGTAGTCATCGCTTCCCTTGTTCCTTCGGTATTCTACTGCCGTTGTTTGAATGTATATTTTTATTTTATTTAGATTTCATAATTCCCACCAAAAAGTCTCCCTTTCACCCCTCTATTTTTCATAGAGCAGACAATTTCTTTTTTCACATGTACCAACTGAATGATTATTTTATTGTTTAAATATTGTTGGTAAGACAATACATTCATTTAATATACATTTTACAAATTTCTGTGTTTTTTTCATATAGAGGAAATGTTTGCACTTAAATAACAAATTGTACATAGCTACAGGCAATAAAATAATTATCTGCCTATACGAATGAATGTATTGTCTAACAACAATTTTTAAATAATAAGATATTCCCTTACTTAGTACATGGAAAAAGGCGAAAAGGTGTGCTCTATAAAAAAAGAGGGTTGAAAGGAAGACCTTTGATTGGACGAGAGAATGTTAGTATGTGATAACTAATGATTAAATAAACACGGCATATATGTGACATGGCCAGTTATGTTAATCTTAAATTTGTTTATTGTCTAAAAACTGTTCGAACTGATTGTTACAACACACACTATCTTGGGGCAATGTATTTGAAAATATTTGAAAAGTAATTGCAATAACATCAATGTTTAAATTGTATTTAATTTTGTTCAATTACTTGTAATGAAAAACAAAATTCAATTGCAATTATTTTCAATTTCTTCATAAAATTTAATCGATTGCAATCAGTTGCAGTTAATAATTACAATTATCCCATCCCTGATAAAGGTCCTTTCATCTAACAACTATTATCTTGTGTACTGCAAATTTTTTTTTAGACAGTCTTATATTCTTTTTATTTGAATAGATAATGGTGAAGCTCTGAGAAAGGATGAGTGGCAGTTAGACCCATTTTTGGCTCGAGATTTACCATGAAACTTAAACTAAGCAAACAAATGTCTTATGTTCCTGAAACATTGAACAAATATAGGGCTTAACGAAAATGATGAGCTTTTTTCCATAACAGTTTGATTCTCATGACAATCAGTTTACTCACAAGCTATATTATTTGGAAATCATCAGAATTTCATTTTTTTTTGCTATTTTTCACACAGCTTTGTGTTTTGAAAATAAGGACGCATCTGGATAACAACTTCATATATTGTGAAAATGTGTAAAACGATGAAATACATTATTTATTAAAGTTTAAGTTGTTGTTTACATGCGCCCTACGTCAACTAAAAGAGATATGCTTTGAGAACATTAAAAATTGCAGATTTTCTATTTTTCTTTCAAAATGACGGCTCCCGGTGATATAACAATAATGTGAAAATGAAGAGAATATATATTATTTGCTGTTTTCTTTGTAGCTACATAATACACAAATATCACACTATTCTAAAGATCTTGATTTTAAAGGAACAAAAATATAGGTCTTATTGCCACTCATCCTTTGGAAGTTAAAGAGGAATAAGTGAAATCACTTTATTATGTGTTATTAGTGAATGGTGAATAAAAGGATATGGAGTAAATGCACATGAGACAAAGTCTCTACAAATACATGGTAAAAAACAAGCAAAGGAACAACGCTTTTATTGTTGTTCTTCATCTTGAAGTCACCATGACGCCTTCAACAATGAGCTTTGCTCATACCTCATAGTAAGTTCAAGATGGCCCCTAGCACCGGTTTAAGCGGAAATCTTTGCTAATTGTCGAGCAATGCTACATCCATGTCTTTTCTGGTCATGGGTGCGGGATTGTCAACAAACATCAATTAAACTGGCAAAGTGTTCTTACAATCACTGTCATCCTTTGCCCGACAAAAGCACTAGTGTCTAAAGCTAGGCTAGTGGACGATTACAACATATAGACAAACACAGGGCACTCATCAAGTCGAATGTAAGAAAACTTTGCGTTATAAAATAGTGAGTTTAACTCCGCATAGGATGCTTTTATCATCGAAATGCAATCCATGCTCGTTATGAAAAATGTGTATAAAAATAATGCAGTTATACATGTACTAACAACAACAAAATTGAAAAGAAAAGACATTTAGATATAAACTACTGGATTGAATTTTAAACTATTCATTGCAATCGAAAGACTGGTCTTATTTACAGGCTCCCGGAAGCCTGTAATTTTATATATCAAAAATGGGTACATTCCATGACAACAAATGCCATTTACAAATTGTCCGACAATAGACACAACTTTTAATACCTTTGAATCATTCAGATCGAAGATCTTTTATTTCCCTTTTTTTTACAGATGACAACATTTTTCATATTCGGGCAATATTCTGGATTTTAACGAGTGTAATTGTTTTTGTTTTGACCATTGGTGTGACGAATGGAATTTTGATAAAATTTGGACATGTACATAGTAAGTATTGTTTTGAAATGAAAGTAGAAAAGCTGATGGACGAAAAATGCGTGACCTTTTTGCTTCCAGATATGAACAGACATTTGATTTCCTTTCGATATAGGCTGTAAAAGTATTATCTGTTAGCAAAGATGTAAAGGGGTTTTCAAGACTAATTATGCAAACAGATTCATGTAATTTGTAGCAACAAATTAGCCATTGTTTCAAGCGAGTGTAGTAGAATTTGATATGAATCATTGAATTGTTTCTAATAAAACTATATCTATTAGACAGTATTTAATCTCTTGTTTGAAGGAGAGTGATACTTGTATTATCCCTTGATCTTCTTTCAAGTGCTTCGTCTTCTTTCCGAAACAATCAACTGATATAATATGATACTAGT
This sequence comes from Modiolus philippinarum, assembly GCA_002080025.1. NCBI lineage: Eukaryota > Metazoa > Mollusca > Bivalvia > Mytilida > Modiolidae > Modiolus > Modiolus philippinarum. The sequence goes on from MJUU01032461.1 coordinate 31,931, forward strand.
ATCTTGCTTATCTCTCTATTTATGCTGCGTTCGCATGTACAACTATTTCGAATTAAAACATTTATTCTGTTTACACGTTATTTTTCTGAATTCGAATTGAAATTTGCATTCTCATTCGAAATGACTTATTCGTTTTACCAAATTAGCGTTAATGATACGCTTTCTACACTTTTTTTCGTCAAGATTGTAGAATTAATCATTTTGATCGATTTTAAGTCGGTTTCAAAATGAATAATTCCGCACCCAACCAAAGTAAAAAAATCTATTGTATATGTCCAATTTTATTTGATATTATTATATTCTTTGAAAATTTACTTTCCTTATTTTGTATAATTGTAATGGTGTTCATTCTTAATATTTTCAATCATTTTTTTTATTTCATAGCTGTTACTCTTATCAAAAATTTCATATACCCACGAAAACTTGTTTTCCAATTCGTAAAATATCGTCACTCCTCTATATTTTATGATCTTGGAAGTATTCATTTCTTTCCGATTTTCACTGAAATAAAACTAAAAATTAAAATGTGATATTATTATAACAACCCCTCTCGATTTCACCAGAATATTCTACCAATGATGATTATTTTCATTATATTTTATAATTTCAGATAATTTTGATAGAAATATAGATTTATGCTTTTTTATTCGTTAGCAAGTGTTTCATTCTCAATTGATAAATGTTTGAACTCGAATCGTATTTGAATGCGAGTTGCAATACGTTTGGTTGCAACGTTAGGACATGAATGCGAATTAATAACTTCATTTGAATTCAATTCTTATGACATGTGAACGCAGCATAATTTGGTTGGGGGGAGGAAATTGATGGTGGCGGCTGTATATGTATACAATATAAAAGAATAAACATTCTGTGCCGTTTTGGCTGCAATGCTTGTTCCTGCTTTGATATTTCAATTTCTGTCATTATTTCGTCCATATATGTTATTTGTGGTATTTAGTTTGCAAGGATGGATATTAGAATTTGAAATTATAAGAAAACATGTTGTTCATGGAATTTCATTTATGTAGGTCTGACAATCGATGTGTTATTTTGCCGTATCAATAAGAGTAAAAATGAACAATGTGAGAGGTACCGGCAAATTTCCTTTATTATAATTGTAAGTGCAATTATTTCATATAGTTACCTTTTTTATTGGCAGTGAATGTGAAAGAATCTAATATGCCTTCAAAAAGAACAGCAATGTAAGTCACATTTCAAATCATTATTCTTTAATATATACTACCATTTACTAGATAAGTACAATAATATAACATATGTGTTATGATCTCATGTTCATTTACTCCATATCCTTTCGTAAAATATTTCATACAGGAGTTTGTCTTTTATTGCAGTGTGGAGTTGGTAAAACAATTCCCCGTGGTAGAGATGTATGCTCTTTATTTTTCTTAGATATGGCGTACTTGTACATGAGATAATATCTCATGTGTACACTTTGTTCAATTACTATTATCTAAATTTATGTAAATTCTAAAGCCAAAGGCTTAACTCCCTCCATCGTAGTTTTGTCATTAGCTATATTTGATATTTATAATTTACTAAATATTCGGATTTCGATTGGTTTTATGCATTTTAAACATTTATTGAAATTATGGATTTCCTTTGTTTGGGTTCTAGTGCTGCTGATGAGGAATAAATTTCCGAAATGGCCATACAGCTCATTAAAATTATTGCAGTTGGAGTTAACATATGTGTTATGGTCTCATTTACTCCATATCCTTTCGTAAAATACTAAATAATAATTAAAAAAACAAACCACAAAAGAGATGCTCCATTACTTGGTACTACCTTGTTTTTGAAGAGACTCTGTGCCCTTACTCAATATCCTTGTTAATTTTTGATGTTGGAAATTGTTTTTCTAGCTTAAGATGGTCCGAAATGATTTTAATGAATGTAATATCGAATATTGATGCATTTTGAAGGGAACAAAAATAATAAAAAAAAAAACCAGTTGATTAATGATCAAAAATTTTTTTTTTCGGTTTACAAAAGTACCATAGGCAGTCAAATTTTTAGTTATTTAATCCCATTATTTTTATAATTAAAAAATTCCATGACCTTCACAATAACATCATTGAAAGATAGATTCGAGTCCTCCCAGATATGACATTACTGGTTTTGAATTTATCCTAGATTTACTCACTGACAATGTGACGGATGCTGTTAACAGTAGAGTATACATTTTGTACTTACCTTTCAGGAGTACATGATATCACTCCCGGTTTTATGGGAGTTAACACTGTAAATGACTTGGTTTTGAATCGTTTTTATTTCTGCGTTTTTTAGTTGTTAATGTCAATGTTTTTCTCGTCTAAAATATGCATCTGGATTTTAAATTCTTTTCCTCTTAGGTGTGCTAGTGTCGTTGTTTTAACACTAGACAGTCCTGTTCTTGACAACCGCGATAGCCTTGCGAATGACTGATATGCATTGTCTGAATAAATCGTAGTCTTTATTAACGCTTAAAATTAGTTATCTGTTCAAAACGGATTGACTCCTGTAAAGGCAGTCAAAATTCAAAAGTGTTAGATTTTTTTACATGCCATTTCGAAATCACCATAAGGCATATACTATTGTATTTTAAATTAACATTATTCGCATAAATGAGCGTTATAATCATAATTTGTTTCATAGAAACGCATAGTTTTAAATACGAAGAATAAAGATCATAGCATGTATTAGGGAGTTGATGTGCAATTCAAAAAAAAAAAAAAAAAAAAAAAAAAAATCTGTCAAACAGCTTCTTTAATTGTCTTTGATGAAAACATTTAGTATAATTTCAACAGTTGCTCGGAAATTAACGATACTTACTTAGGATAAAGTAAGTGAGAACCGAACCGTCAATCAATAGAACGAAAAATCCATAGACAATGGCAAAACCTACTTAAAGTAAAATAGAGGCTGTTGGGTACATCCGGACAAACATTTGGAAATTCGGAAACTTATATGGGGAATTTTGGACGCTTTGATAAATATGTGCATAACAAAAATCGTTGAATAGATACGCGTGTGAAAAGTGGCGTTTGGTCATATGTACATTCTTCCTTGTCTGTTAAAAAGTCGTTTCACATAATTAAAAATTAGGATGGCGAGACCATCTTCATATCTTCATGACGCCGGCCGGGATTGGCCATTGTCTAATAATGTTAGCGTGGAATTCCCCCGGTGTAACTACAATTTGTCAAACACGATTTTCTATTGGCAGAACGTAATACCTGGCTAAGTGAGTGTTAAGAGATGCGTGGTATTGGCTTGACTTACATCGAATTTGATTTCCTACATCACACGAGTACGACACAGAAAAGAAAAGTGGATGCATGCGAAAGATGTATGTTCCTATATACTAGTATATTCCAGTTATGGTATACTTGTTCGTGAGAGAATTTCTCATATGGATTTACTTTCATACTTTCAAACATTGGCATTTTATTTTTTTGTAATTTCCAAATGTTATTTTCCCCACCTATTTACACTGCCCACATCTCACTATATTATATTGCCGAGTTTTCTTGCAATTGACTTGATGAGTTTCCTGTGGTTGTTTATATGTTGTTATTGCCTCTCTGTTAGTTGTTTTTGTCGTGTAACGGATGGCAGCGATTGTAAGTACAGTTTGCTAGTTATTTGTAAATTTGATGAAAATCCTGCATCCATGACCAAAACATACATGGATGTAGCATTGTTCAACATCTATCAAAGAATTCCGTTCAAACCGGTGCTTGTGGACGTCTTGAAGTTACTGTTAGGCATGAGCAAAGCTTATTGTTGAAGGCCTCATGGTGACTTCAAGATGGAGATCAACAATAACAGCGTTGTTCCATTGATAACTTCTACCATGTATTTGTAGAAACTTTGTCTCGTGTGCATTTACTCCATATCCTTTCATTAAAAAAATACAGATGAAGTTGTTTTTCACCACTTTCTGGCAATATTTTTTATAAGTCTAAACCTTTGACTGGACTTGATTCTGCAGCGTTTGAAAAATAGAGCTCTGTTGTTATCTGAATTTGCGTTTGTTATGCTCTTCAGGGTAATTGTTCTCTCTCATCTGGTTTCTATTTTCATTAGATCTGTTTCAGCAATTAATATCGTTTGTTCTTAAATTCACTGCAAAAACCGCAATAGTCGGAGTGTGGTAAATTAGTTTCCAATTAACAAGCTATGGTTTTGTATTTTGTGTCACTTATGCCTCATTTTATGCTAAACGGAACAAAACTCCATGATTTTATGAACATTAATCGTATGACAATTTATTTTTTGTAGATATTTTGCAGCACCGGAAGATGAAAACAACTTTCATACTTATAACACAACTGATTCATATTATGTTGAAATAGACACACCGAATTCCGTTGAACCGATTGAATACGAAGAAATTGAAGATGACTTGAAACATTCATATCAACAGCCTGATATTGAACATGATTACTTGGAAGTAGTATTTTGAAAGACAAAACATGCGTCAGTAAAAATATTCATGTAAAGTGTTAAAGCGACAAAAAATTAGGGGTTGATATTGATTAACATAGGTTATTCAACCGCATTTAAGAACATGCAAATGTAGAGGAATGCTTTTCATTTATACTTATTAAGTTTGCTTATAAGGGTTTGGATGCCCTCAACCTCGCAAATATCTTGCATCTCAAAAATGTGAACAACAAATTACCCCCTTTTTAAACACATATCAGTTCCAAGCATTTCATACATTTGTACTGCATCTATAATTTTGAACCTTAGACGTGTATTGCAAAAATACACCATCGATGACCTAAAGTATAAACCACCCGATTGTTCATGTTCCAATTCACAACACAAAAATTAGTCTGTGGTAAACTAGCTCCTTAATAATGACACAGTCTTTTGATGATTTTACTTCATGATATCCTTTTTAGATGTTGCGAAAGAAACAAATTCATGAATTTTTTACTTCGCAACTCATTAAACTCCTTTGAAAAGATATCATGAAGTAATATTTTCAAAACAACTTATTTATTCTTAAATGTATGAAATGTGCATATTGCAACAAACAAAATTCCTATATAAAAGGATATTATGAAGTAAAATTTTCAATACACTGAATTGTTCTGGTCATTTTAAAGACTGAGTTTAAAACGCTAACTACAAAATAAACTTTTCATACCCTTTTATGCCAAAATTCATGGATGTTTTATTTCTCAACATGTAAAACTCCTTCGAAAGGATATCATGAATTAAAATTTTCAATAGACTGTCATTTTTACAGAGTTAGTTAAACCACAGACTAAAAACTTATTTTTAATACATTTGCCTTATTTTTGCTTTAATATATGAAATTTGTATATCCCAACATCTCAAACCACTTCTAAAGAATATTATAAGTAAAAATTTTCAAAACATTGAATTGTTTGGACATTTTTAAAGACTGAAGTTAAAAGCTGGATCAGTATTTTACTTTTCATACCCTTTTATGCTCGAGTGTAGAAGTTTTGATTTCGCAACATTTAAAATTCCTTCGAAAGGATATTATGAAGTAAAATTTTCAAAACACTGAATTACATTTGCAACTTTTAAAGAAGGGATTTAAACCGCAGGCTAAAAATACCCTTTTAATGCTAAAATTAATGGATTTTTATTTAGCAATACAAAAAACTACTTCGCAAGGATATCATGAAGTAAAATTTTCAAAAGAATGGGCGATGTTGAAAGAATTAGCTTATCTTACTTTTAGTACCTTATTTATGTAAAAGTCAAGAAATTTATAGCGCAACATATAAACTACTTCGAAAGTATTATGAAATAAGATTTTATAAAAACTGAATTGCTTGTTCTTTTTTCAAAGCTGAGTTTACGCCTGGTATTGCTGGGGTATATTCCAAAACAGGCCTTTGAAACAGAGTGCACGTAAAATTATATGGATTTTTTTTCACAAGAGATTTGTAAAATCAAATAATTTTCTTTAAAACAAAGTCTTAAAAGGCGAAATTTCCAACTGCCAATTGATTAATGTTAACTAAGACGGTCGAGATCGAATTCTCCCATGACACAGAGACATACAGATAAATATGGTGAATGACAGGATATAGAGTAAATGCACATGAGACAAAGTATCTACAAATACATGGTAAAAACAAGCAAAGGAACAACGCTTTTATTGTTGTTCTTCATCTAGAAGTCACCATGATGCCTTCAACAATGAGCTTTGCTCATACCTCATGGTAAGTTCAAGGCGGCCCCTAGCAACGGTTTGAGCGGAATTCTTTGCTAACTGTCGAAGAACGCTACATCCATGTCTTTATCTGGTCATGGATGCGGGATTGTCAGCAAACATAAATTAAACTGGCAAAGCGCTTTTACAATCACTGTCATCAGTTGCTCAACAAAAGCACTAGTGTCTTGAGCTAGTCCGACGACTACAACATATAGACAAACACAGGGCACTCATCAAATCGATTGTAAGAAAACTTGGCATTAAAAAATAGTGAAATGTGGGCTCTTTTTACATGTGGGCAGAATTACATTTCAAAATTACAAAAAATAAATGTAACTCGGCCTGGTAGAGCACCAGATAAACAATAAACAAATCAGCTGGGTTCTTGATGTATTTTATTCGACATGAGGATAATAATAGTCAATGCCCTCACATATCGTGCAAGTGGCACACTGCTATTTACAATATCATTTAGTCAACTGGAAATCTACATCTTGACAATATCTGACCACCTGAGATAGAAATAAGTTTACTCCAAGAATGTAATATAGTATCACAAAATACTGGGACGAACAAAAACACCTTCGTCTCCTTCCAAATTCAATTGTGGTCTGACAAAGAAAGGTTAGAAGAAAAAGAAATAAAACCGCCAAAGGAAATTACCCAATGAAATTGCAGAAAAGACTTGCGGTTTAACCACCCGTTAAACGGAAAATACCGAACCGAACATAAGAATTCAAAATTCAAAGATCGTCACTGTCATATGGTCCAAGTCGGGAAATGTCATATACAAATATAAAATTATAAATAACTATCATATATTACTAATAACTATCAGTAATTAATCAGAAATAGCTAATCTGAAATATTAAAAATATAATTAACATTATTTCAAAATATGTACAACCCCCCTAAACTGCAGGCTATCACATACTCCCCCCTCCCGCGAAATGACGTCCCGTCATTTCTTCTTCGTGGAAGGTGTCCGAATAACATCTAGGATAGTCTGTGCTGTTTCTGCCTGCAAATTCTGGAATAAACTGGTGTCAGATAAGGATACCAAAATTTGAGAGTATGATAGTATATCCATATGAGAAATTCTCTAACGAACAAGTACACCATTACTGAAATAAATAGAGATCATACATTTCTGGCACGGGGAATTTTTTTACCAACTCCACACTGTTGGAGAGACAAACTCCAGTCGTAAATGGTGAATGTATCTATTTGTCTCTGCATGACTCGCGAATCTAATGTCCATTCGTACCCCAATAGTGTCTCAAGCACCACTCTATATGATTTCTTACTTATAATATCAGAATACACATATCATGTATAATAAATAAAAATTACGAAGGTTGAATAAAAAAAGAGAGAAATATAAGCTATTAACTCAATGAACGATTTTGTTTGTCTTATTTAATTCTGAATATATAAATCTAAGAAAATTCTGTTCAAACATAAGGAGTATCTCCCTCGTACCTAGTTCTGTCCTTAGCTGATTTTGGCTTTCCTTTTTAGACACTATTGGTGATGTGTTCTACTTAAGTTTTTACACATATTTCTGTTAATGGATTTCCAAATGTTTTGATTTGATCTACACTGAAGAGACATAAGTTGTCGAAATGCGCATATGCAGAAACCAAATTCACAGTAACTTCGGTATTTGTTATTTATACGCGCTAATTTTCGCGCTTCTTTACGCCTATATTCGAAATATCGTATTAGTCATAATTAGAATTGAAGTAAAACATGAGTAAACATTATATTCATGGCATTTTAGCTCTCCTTGAATTCGAGTTAAAATGATCAGAAATATCAAGACTACCAATGCTGAAACTTAAATAAACGATAGCTTTCATGACATTTCCTAATATAAACTCACATATATAAAACGTCTGTAAGTCACATGACCCAAGAGCAGTAAGATTTACCCTCCCCCCCCCCCCCCCCCCAATCTCATCTTAATACAAGTTAAGACATGGATAACAGGAAACACCTACAATGGCCGAAAACTATAATTACAAGCAACAATTTGCAAGGAAACTACACAAGAAAAATTCGTATAAGACAAAGGATAATCGTAGACAACGATAGGAACTCGGGACAGCCGGACTTGGTACCAACACTAGCAAAAGCCAGCGGTAAGGTTAAACCGGTTTATAAGTACCAATACCTCCCCTTTATCTGTCCCGTTTCCCTATAGTATAAAAACATACGAATAAAACCCAATACAGGTAGACTACTAACTCCATGACCCAAATCTTGAAAGGAGAGAAAAAAGATATTACGTAATTTTGAAAGATGGGTCAAGGGGTGCTCGCCGCTAAGCTGTCGGATAGCTTAGGGAGCCAAGTCTGCTGGTAGAACACTGTCGCACTACGGAAAAAAAATCAAACTCAAAAATTCCCGAAGGGTTTGGTCAAGAATCATCATAAATATCAGTAGACATCGGCAGTATCACAAAGATGTATTTGCAAGGAGCGACCTTTCTGTTGAAACGTCAGATATTTTTGGTAAAAAAAAATCAGTTTTTCATATCTTGCACTTTCAAAATTAAGCAAGACTTAAAGGCTCTTACAATTGAACCGTAAGCACGGTTTAATGCATTTCATAATCCATCAAAAATAAAGCTAAACAATGGGTCTGAGAATATTCGGTGTCAATATAGCAAAGAAAATCATGTTGCAAAAAGAGCTAGAAATGTTTTGTCGATATCCCAATTAAGGAATGGAGTAGTTTTACATGCACCTCACACTATTGATTAAACACTAGTGGTGAAGCGATCATACGGCACTTGTTGTTGATCGCGGCCAAGACAGTTATGGATGGACAATATCAAAATGAAGGTCGTAGATCACTACGACCTACTGCAGAACTAGTCGAAATTGTTCGAGTAGTCGAACGTTTTCGACCCAAATGCAACAAAGCAATGTCTCATGACACTCATTTTTTTACACTTTTGCAGCTATCTCTTACGGTTTCTGAGTTTGTATGATAATTAGATTCAATGTTAAAGGTCAGGTTCACATTTGACCTTTGACATTACACTGCGTCTGAGGTCAAGTCTTGTAATGATCGATGATTCAAGTCCTATAAACCTAGGACTGCCTGTTTAAGAGTACGGAGCATAAACAGACCAAAAAATTCAAAGGGTAATAACTCATACAAAGAGTCTTGGAATCTCTTCGGATCATATATTGCAATCAATATTTTACCCGTTATATTTTATATACAATGTACCTTATTACGGTTTCCAAGTTAAATGGATAACAAGGTCAACGGTCACTGACAAAGGTCATCGATTAACTTTGACCTTGGCACTTTCAGATGTTTCTTATATCACCTGCAAACAATAGCAAAAATATCTTACCTACGGTTCAGGATGACAATGTGTGTAAGAAACTAATTTTTGTAGGCAGTAAGGCAAAAATACCATACTACACTCATTTGGTCTAATAAAAAGGAGTTCCATCATGGCATTTTTCTCTTTGCACTTTATCCACTCTCTGTAACGGCTTTCGAGATACAGCAATAACATGATTTTTTCGACTGGAAGCGATAAATTCTAACTAAAATAATATAAATAGGTCAAGTTACAGCAATAACAGGATTTTTCTACTGGAAGTAACAACTCCGTTACTAAAATATAAATGGGTCCCACTTTATATCAATGGTGAATAAAAGGATATGGAGTAAATGCACATGAGACAAAGTCTCTACAAATACATGGTAAAAAACAAGCAAAGGAACAACGCTTTTATTGTTGTTCTTCATCTTGAAGTCACCATGAGGCCTTCAATAATGAGCTTTGCTCATACCTCGTAGTAAGTTCAAGACGGCCCCTAGCACCGGTTTAAGCGGAAGTCTTCTATACTTAGTATCGAAATAATATGTTGCGTTCTTTTTGGCAAGGGCTACGGAAGATAAAGATAAACATAAAAATAATCACTGTGGAGGAAGAACCTAATAAGAGAAAACCAATTTACTGTCCTATGAAATACAGCAGCTGAGAAATCAGATTCCATGTTATAAAGTCTAAAATGGCTATAGCTCTGTGCAACATTGGCAACGAATTCCGAAAAAAAAGACAAGAATAGAGGTCAATTTCTGTGAAGGTTGCTTGACCTAACAGGTCACAGGAAGGGTTGTGCATATAAAATCGATTTTATAAATATTATAATACATGTGTTTACAAAAAAAGGATCTGCATAAATGTAGGTGGAGTATTCTCACTTTAACTATAATTTATACAGAACGCATTGCCTTTTACTTTCTTCTAATTGGTGTTTTTTAAGAAGCAGAACGCATTGCATTTTACTTTCTTCTAATTGGTGTCTTTTAAGAAGCAGTAGATGCTTACTCTACCCGTCCGGTGCACCTGATTTCACCCATGTATTTTTTTTATTGGGTCCGTGTTGTTTATTTTTGTATGTGTGCGTGTCTCCATTTTTCTTTTCTGTGCCGTGCTCATGTTATGTCTTTGTTTCTTTGTTTTTTTTTTTTTGTTTTTATGGTGTTGCCATTGTCCTTTGATTGTTCGTTTTGGACTGATGGTTTGGTTCTCACTTACTTTGCATGCTGTGAGATATGTTTGTATGGTGGTAATACTGTACTGAGATTTGTATGTGGTGTGGTTGGGTAATGTTATCCTATTATTATTTACTTACCATTCCTCTAGCCAAAAATTACTCTACATTGATATATTAAATCATAACAAATATAATACATATGACGGCTATAAAAATATGTTAAAGATATTTGCTATGAAATTTTATATAGATTCTTTATTAACTGATGACTTAAAATACAGTGTGGTTTGGCGATTTAATATAACAGGAAGTTCTTGGCACGTAGAATGTATACAGGTCAAATGCCCTGCATACAGGGCAGATGCACTGTATAAAATTAAAACAGGACAAATCCCCTGTATAAATAAATCTGCCATATTGGTTTAGTTATGCTCTGTTTTCTGTGTCTATCTCACATGTTAATTTTCATTTTTTGTGGACTTTTTATTTTAATCCCGTATAAATAAAATAAACACAGGACAACTCAAAATATTTCTTTTGATTGCGTACCAATAGCTAGATATTACTTGTCAGCTGAAAATATTATTTGTGAGCTGAATTCCGTTTCAGCTTGTACGGCTAACAGCACAGGTCAGAACCTTTAACGAGATCGTTGTACCATCAAGGGAATTTGTAAACAAAAACATGTAATAGTGCAATAAATTTAAAAACTGAAATTCAATAGAAATCTTGACTTGGTAAAACTGAAATTTGCATATATTCTGTATTATCAATAGTAAAGATAATGCCTGTAATTTTAAGTCATCAGTTAATAAAGGTGTCATAAAATGGGTATTTTCATATAAATCCTGTATAATGCCCTCGTACTTGGACATTTTACAGGATTGATATGAAAATACCCATTAAATAGCACAATAGTATTACATTCCATGGCATCCATGGAATGTAGGGACCCAACGTGGCCTTTGGAATGATACCATTCAGACATGTTTGAAAAAAACCTAAAATTTACAAACAGAAAATTAAAGAAGTCATCTTCCCTCACAAATGCCATATTTTATTTAACACTGAACCGACTGTGTGGTATATTCATTTTTGAAACAAAATGCTATTATATATTTTTCCTCAGTACAGAATGAATATCTTTATCAATATTTGGATTCTCATTTAATGCAGTTCTAAAAATGTAACTGTTAAATACAATGACATAAAATGACAGTGTTTTCACTTTTTTGTTATGCAAAAAATACATAATCATTTACAATACATTGTTCACTTAAATTAATTACAATGTCAAAAAATCTCTTAAACAATTCACAAGTAAAGTATTACCACTAGCATTGATGTCGTCATACCAAACAAATTAAGTGTCAAATCATTCACAGAACCATTTGACAAGTTTAGGGTCACTACTAATATATGCTTTTGTCATTGTTGTCTTCATATCACGCCAATTATAAATACGTCCCCACACTATATATTATCTTCGACTAAAGAGCTAACATCATGACAAAGGCTGCAAGTAGAAATCTATTATACGGTAAGGCAAATTAAGCCGCACCGTATAATAGATTTCTACTGGTAGTCAAACTGTTATGCCGAAGATAATTTTTTGTCTTCTATGTGACATTTCTACAAGTTTCTTTTCGATTATAATTATAGCGGCATCCAGGTGCTAGGTATGTATCATACACATTTGTGCGAACTACAAATAGTCATGTTTATAAACAATTATATGTTGTTATTTATTTTTATTTACACGTTAAATATGTACCACTCTTAAGAAATAAAACATTTTTCATACATCATTAATTAGCATTACGATTGCAACAAATTAGTTAAAGCAATACACCAACAAACATAACCTATCAATCAGTTGCAAGATGTTTCGAGGTTATTGTTTACACAAACGGACGAGAAATACAGTTTCATTCCGTGAGGAATGAAAATTTGAAATTTTTCCTGCACATTGAAGTGGTATCAAATTTCATAAAAAAAAAGCAAATAATGACCTTCCAGTGCGTCAGCATGCGAAATAAAAATCGGAAACCATTGCACGAAAATCACCCTGTACAAGCCTCAAATAACCCACGTACTTGCTTTGATATACGCATCAACAAAGGAGTACAATAAATATTCGCGCGGATACACTGTAGATTGTCAGTATTGCATGAAACAATCACTGTTTAAAACATGCGCTACATAGAAGACAAATCAATTTAAAGTAGATAGACACTGTTGCTCTGTGCAATTAAATCGCGCATTTCAAAATAAAGAGTCGGATAAGGGTAAGGTTTGATTTCGGGCCGGAATAGTAACTTGACAGCTTCTCCTTTGTGACGTCATAATTGATTGACAAACGTCAATGCTAAACGTCATATTTTGCCAACTTTACGGCGGATTACCTCTCTTTTCCCATAAATAATGTTTAATCCGGACATTTTGCAAAATATCTCTGTTAATAGCATAGTTACATATACATTTTTGGTTGTAACCAATAGATTACATCATAAACTATCTGTTAATAAAAATATATGAAATTTTCATTGAAAAAACTATTTAGCTATAACATTGTCTTTACATATTTTCCCCCGTGAATTCTTTGTAAATTTAGGTGAAAATTGGCTACAAATGAGCAAAGTGTGACCTTATTTCAAGGAAAAACAAGCATGGTGAACCATATTTTTATAACAGATTTTAGGTTGGTAGGATTTGAATATTAGTGTCTATCTACCTTAAGAACTACACGCCTCATTCATTGTTGTCTTAATATCAATCATACAATTGTTCATTAGCCAGATTTGTACTAACACTTTTAATGACTTCACTTCAGCAAACTACTGTCAAACTTCGCACACAATCATTTGATAAGATCAATGTGATCACTAGTACATTTTCTTTCAATTGCTGTCCTGAAACTATTGTCAAACATCTCCCGCAATTTTTCAGCAAGCCAACACTTGTACTTGCCTTATTATATCCCGATTAAGCGTGACTGTATATAGTGCTCATGGTGTCAGTTTGGTCGTCCGTTCGTTCGTCCGTCCGTCCGACCGTTCGTTCGTTCGTTTTCCACAGAGCTACACATTGTGAGGCAATATTTCCTCCTAGATTTCTAGAGGAAAAATATTGAAGTATTCCGAGAATCATCAATGCAAAATGCCACCAGCTAATTTAAATTTGGAATATAATGGTTCTGGAAGTTTTCCATAGTTAAAAATGTAACTGTTTTATTGTTGAATTAGAAAATTTATTTTGTAGGGACAACTTCTCCAGACCGCTCAATCAAATTCACTGAAACTGATTTTCCTAAGTTGTCAAATTTTGATAATTTATTTTTGCTTTAGTTTTCTTTGGCAAATCATTTATGTCTGGAATCAAACGGGAGAAGGGATTTATATACTAATGAACCTTGTTCACATTTTTTCTAGTTCATTAACTGTCTTTTATTCAAATTAGCAACTGCTGCACTTCTCACCCAATCATTAAGCAATTACAACCTCTTCTACATGACAAATTCATTGATGCCGTTATATCAAACAAATCACTTTCATATTTCTCATACAACCATTTCATAAGTAAATCGTCTCATATATTATATGCTTCACCATTGCTGTCTTCGTGTCATATAAATTATTTTTAAACAAATCATGAAACAAGTTCAGTGGGCTCACCACTCAGACATTATTCCATTATTACTGTCTCCAAATAAAGTATCAAACAAAAAATCAACGAGTGCAGCGTCCCCAGAACTACTTGCTTCATTCATTACTGTACTCATGTCAAATAAACTATTGTCAAACTTTTCACAAAACAATTTAACAAGTTCAGTATGACCACTAATACATGCTTCATTCATAGCTGTCTTCATATCAAACAAATTGTGGTCAAACTTCTCACACAACCATTTAACAAGTTTTGTGTCGCCGCTACTACAAGCTTCATTCATTACCATCTCCATGTCAAATAAGCGACCGTCATATTTCTCACACAACCATTTCACCAATTCAGTGTCACCGCTTCTGCTTGCTTTATTCATTGCGGTTTTCATATCAAACACACAAGTATCAAACTTCACAGACAACCATTTGGTGAGTTCAATGTTAGCTTTTTTACATGCCATATTCATTACTGTTTTCAAGTCAAATAAATTAATATCAAAGTTCTCACACAACCACTTAACAAGATCAGTGTCACCACTTCTGCTTGCTTTGTTCATTATTGATTTCATATTAAACATTCTACCATCAAATTTTCCAAACAACCATTTAGCAAGTTCTGTGTTAACACTTTTGTCAGTATGAATTTTATACCCATTAATAAATAGCATGAGTATCTCGTTTAACAATGAAGTAATATTAAAGACCTTGTTTAAATCATGTAAGCTTAACAATAACCTGACACCAGGTAAACCTTGACAAAGCATTATGTTGTGACAGAATTTATACGGTAAAACATCTTGTTTCATATTATGGTCTTTGAATATTTCCAGTAATGCGGTTGATCTCTTCTCATCCAGCGTGCATACTGCATAGTTGAACGCTCTCAGCAGTGACTCTCTACATGCTCTCATCACATCACAATGTGGTTTTGAAGTCAGTGTGTTGCAAATATCAGTATGCAAAAATTGGAAAACTGAATCATTGGTACAGAACACCATTAAAGCTGCTGGGAAATAAAAATATGATTCGCTAACGTAAAAATAGATATACTTTCCAGAGAATCTATGATCACGTAACCACTCCGACCCTTTATGAGATGTATTGTACTTGTGTTGCTTGATCATGTCTTGAAAGATAGTGTTATTCGTCATTCTTATTATCTTTGATTGACATAAATTCTGTAGAAACTGATAAGGTTCGTTATCTGTTTCAAGCAACTGCAGCAATCTCAAAGCTAGTTGACTATAACATGATGCAGGAACAAAAAGTATAACTTCACCTTCACTTGGATGATAAAACTGAGGTCTAGCCATTTCTGCAATGAAATCGAACCCTAATAAGGGTATAATTCTTTTAGGATCAGCAACACTGTAGGATATTATAATAGCCTCATAAATTAATCTATGTTGAAAACAATAGTTGCCATCACTGTTTACTTTTAAATATTTCTCTAAAAGTCTTTCTGCCGAAATATTAATATGTGATATTGAAATATTTGTCGGAGGATTCAAGTACATGGTTTTCATTAACGTTTGGAATTTTTCTTCATCCACTGCATCTTTGCTGACGGAATCACCATTAAGAAGAATGTAAACTAAAAATGTGTAATCCATCATTCCCGATGAGTTTGCATCTTCTTCAATTTTAAGGTTATCAATTTGTCTTAACAGTTGCTTTGTTGGGTGGCAGAAAAAATTAAGACCTTGTTTAGTAAACTTTCGATGAGACGAAAATAAATAACACATTTGTGGAAATCCTATAAGGGGAATGTTATTAGATTTCACAATTTTTTGAAACGTGTCCTCGTGTAAATATATTTTTGATTCGGTATCCAGAATTAAACTTTCATTGATATTTTCCCTCTCTATGTCATCTGTTACCAATATCTTATTTTTTGCTAAATATTTCATGAGGCAGGATTTTCTTTCAACTAAAGTCATTTGATATTTATCCGAACTTAAATCGATAACAAATTGATCATGGAAAATTCTGTGATGTTCTGTGTCGGTGGTAATAGACTGATAGATATTGCTCCTCAAAGTAAGTATAACCTTAATGTTCCTATATTGTGTTGTTGTGAATACCATATCCAACAATTTAGAATGAAAATTGCCACGGTATGTGCAATTTTTCCTTCCAAACACATCATCAATAAGCACCGCGTCCATATCATCATTCATTTCTTGCCATTGTGAAATATCATGAAGTTGTATAATTCTCTGGTTCTCATAGCTGTCTACTGAAATTTGTCGAAGTAGTTCCAAGCCAAGACGAGATTTGCCAATACCATTTGATCCAACAAGAATAACGATTCCATTTTTACTAACACTTGCCAAAGCTTGGTCAGCGGCATATGTTCTCACAAACGTGTCTTCATCTTTGTACAATTTAACAGTATTTTTAGTTGTTTCTGTTAAATGAAAGATAAATAAATACAAAACTGATACTTTTTAAAAAAAGACTTTTCATACCTGTACAGGTTTGATTATTTTATATCCATATGCTTTGAGATCTGGGATATTGCTATGTGAATGGTTCATTTCAATGTCTTGTGAAATATTGTCTTATTGTGGTTTTTATATATGTCCACGTATTGTTCAGGATGAAAGCTTTTATCGTGAGGAATATAATATATGCTGTCAGATCTAAGGAAATTTTGGTTAGTGAGAGCTATTTCTGTGGTAAATACATGTACCAATTCAATACAGCTAAGATCACAAAGGGGTTGATTCATATACCTTGTGATCCTTAATATCAATGAAGTGCTGTGTGAAATATTGTTTTATGTGGTTAATTAAGTGTTTCAGATTTGCATTGCCTCACTGATGTTAATACTTAAGAAATAAATTAATTCACAAGGGCTCTATGTGAATAAGAACATGGTCACACCTTATATTTGTATATTTGTAGCGAAGTATAAAAATACAAATATAAGGTGTGACCATGTTCTAATTCGCATAGAGCCCAATTGCAAATGTCTATTTCTTTTCTAATACGTCTAAAAACGTTTGAGAATTTGCAGCGGCTCGTAGAAGACAATATTGGGTTTGAATCTAGAAATAAAAAATGTCAGAAAACAGCAAGCTAAAACATAAACTGACATAAACATAAACATGACCAAGAAAGACATGGATTTAGCGTTGCTCGACAATTAGCAAAGAATTCCGCTTAAACCGGTGCTAGGGGCCGTCTTGAACTTACTATGAGGTATGAGCAAAGCTCATTGTTGAAGGCCTCATGGTGACTTCAAGATGAAGAACAACAATAAAAGCGTTGTTCCTTTGCTTGTTTTTTACCATGTATTTGTAGAGACTTTGTTTCATGTGCATTTACTCCATATCCTTTTATTCACCATAGGGAAATCCACATTCGTCAGTTTAGTTAATATAAGTTGCTAATAAGCTTATGAAATAATATAATCTTTCATGAAAATTTCAAGTTAGGATATTTTGAAATCGAAGCCGTGAGCTGGTTCTATTTATTGATTCAGAAATATTGTCTGACTGCTTCTTTTAAGTTATATTTTACACAAACAAACAAAATATAACTTAAATAACGACAATAATTGAAAATTTTGTCATTAAACTTTTTGACGAAATGATATGGAGTAAATGAACATGAGACCATAACATATAACTGTATATTATAACGTGTTACATAGAAAAGATTTCATAACAAAACGAACACTCCTTGCTAGGTACATATTACGGCGTGGTCGATTTCAACTGTCGATTTCAGTTCCGTGTTTTCAAGCCAGTTGAAAATTTCTGTTGTAATTATTTGATACGGCTTTTTCGGTGATTCATTTATTTAAAAAAAATAACAAAATATTTGTAAATGAAATATGCAAGGTTTACTATATTGATGATTTGATGTTGCACAATACGGGTATGCTCTATTGGATTTAGAGCATATGTTTGTTCACAAAGCCAAAGAAGAGCACCATATTAGAAATGTATTTATTGATCTTTTGTCTTATGTCAGTGATCCCATCATGGTTCATATATGTATTGTCCGATAAATGGTCAAAATTATTATTACATATACGCTTTTATTTTGGTAAATGCATGTTCTTTAATATCTTTGATTTTATTTTGCCAATTTATGCACTACTAAATGTACGTACTCATAGAGTTTGATAGATTTACGTTGTGGTCTATGGTTTTCAAAAGGTAGGTACTCCTTAGTTTTAAACAAAATTAAATTAAATGTAGAGGTGCTCGACATCTAGCAATAAATTGCACCCAAACCTGTTCTTGTAGCCGTCTTGAACTTTCTTTTAGGTATTAGCAAAGGGCATTGTTCAAGGCATCAAGGTGACTTGAAGAACAGCAATATAAACGTTGTTACATTTCTTAGTTTTACCATGTATTTGTAGAGACTTTATTTCGTGTGCATTTACTCCATATTCCTTCATTGTTTATTTTTCAGAGTCTTTGTCACATGTGAGTATAATCCATTTCCTTTCATTCTTTATGTAAGACATGATATTATCTCTTTTGCAGTGTCGATTCCGTAGGAAAGATTCCCGTGCAAGATATGAAGGCTATTCTAATATGTCAGTTATGTGTTTTTGTTCTTGCTACCATTTCTTATTTAAATACACCATCAGATTTTCAAATCTGTGCATTAAAAAAAATAATACATCACACAGTAAATGAGTCAACGGAAGTAAAACAATATAAATGGAACCGACAATACATTTACCACAATAAAAAAACCATAACAATTTTGAAAACAATTATTACACCTTTTGGTTTTATCTCCACGGATGAGACATAAGTTGTCGAAATGCGCATATGCAGAAAATGATTTAATAGTAACTTCGGTATTTTGTTATTTAGCTCTCATAGCACATATATAGATTACAATTCGACCATATATTTACACAACTTCTTCAAAACCATTATTTACCGGGCTATGAGCTCGGTTTCATGTAAAAACAGAAAACGATACCTAAAGGCAAGAGAACTGTAACTTGGTCCTCTAAGTGTTAAATTTTTATCCATATAACGTCGCCATTAGAAACATGTTGCAAAAATGAAGTTAAGCAAATTGTCCAAAAGGATCCCTTGATGACCGAGCTATTTCCTGCCCTCCTCTTACAGCATACAGTAGGAGCAAAAATTTCCGTCAAAATTTAGTTAGCAGTACCTTCAAACCAAGAAGATTTATTGCTTATGAAGTAAACGAGAAGATGCAGAAGAATCAGATTTGGTACCTGTCTGTTTGTAATGGAAGTGAAGATCAGGGTCCAGACAATGTGCTCACATAAAATAACGATTTCACTTGTATTGCAGAAAATATGTAAGTGGTCATCTCAAGCTGTGGAACTATAGCCACTACGGAGCGACTAGGCCATCGATTGGTTGATCGTTTGCTGAGCATAAATTAAAAATCGGCAATCATTTCCGTTTTTTCTGGCCACAGCCTGCAGGATCTTGAAGTCACCGCTCACATTCAAGTCGAGAGGGACATGCTTAAACAACGGGTTATTTCGAAAGGATAAATATTAAGCAAAACACCGAAGATTAATGACTGTTTTTGAAATCCCATCATGTGTGTTTTAGTTCTTTAGTTCAATATTGATGGCAACATTTTATTTGGATACTTATAATATCTTTTTAGAGAATGTTGTTTAAAAAGTATAAGTATCTCCTCCTTGCATAGCTGTGTCCGAAGCTGAATTTTGCTTTTTCTATTTAGATCCTTTTTGGTTATTTGTTGCCTCTCACATTTTAAAGATATTTTCTTTCTGGATTTTCAAATGTTTCTGCACTGAAGAGAAATAAGTTGTAAAAATTGTAATACGCAGAAACTAAATTTAAAGTCACTTCGGTATATTTGTTATTTATTGCTTCTAGAGCGATGCCTTTTCTGGTGAAATGTTAGTTCCCGAGAGTATTCACAGTAGCCAGTACTTCGTTGATAGTCCAAAAACCAATTTTATTTGGAAGCTTACTGTTCTTACAATGGATGTCATTCGTAGCCCGACAAAAAGACAGTCAAAAAGTATAAACAACCAAAGAGCATTCATCGCGTACATTGTAAAGGAACATGGAATAATTTAATCATGAGATGTGGACACTTTAAAAAAGTGGTCAGAATAACATTTGAACGCATATTATAGAATTACAACAACCATTTTAATAACGATAAATTGATTTTAAGTCTGTCCCTCCGTCCGTTAGCTTTTCACATTTTCATCAACTCCTCTATAACTACTGAAACAAATTCAACCAAACTTTACAGAAATGTTGTATGGGAGGTCCTTAACAAAGATTGTTCATTTTTTCGGATCCGACAAAAATACTGCCACAAGCGAGGAACTAAGATTTAACATTGGACCTTATGGAAAAAATCCCAAAAATTAATCAAATCAAATTCTGAAATAGTAGGTGCATATCTACATCATGTCATAAAGACTGTGTTTAAGTTTCATCAAAATCTATTCATTGGTTCAGGAGGAGTTGCGGATAAGAAATGAGTACCCTCAGGTGTAGCTGACGGACGGACATAAGGGAAGATGGTATGGAAAACTCAAAAAATCAATCAAATCAAATTCTGAAATAGGAAGTGCACATCTACATTATGTCATAAAGACTGTGTTAAAGTTTCATGAAAATCTATTCAGTGGTTCAGGAGGAGTAGCGGATAACAGATGGCCCCCCCCCCCTTGTAATGTAAAGGCTAAGTCCATGTTTTGCTATGGGAAACCCCAAAAATCAATCAAATCAAATCTGAAATAGGAGGTGCACATCTACATTATGTCATAAACACTGTGTTAAAGTTTCATGAAAATCTGTTCACTGGTTCAGGAGGAGTAGCGGATAAGAGATGGGTACCCTCTTTCAATGTAATGGCTAAGTCCATGTTTTGCTATGGGAAACCCCAAAAATCAATCAAATCAAATTCTGAAATAGGAGGTGCACATCTACATTATGTCATAAAGACTGTATTTAAGTTTCATCAAAATCTATTCAGTGGTTCAGGAGGAGTAGCGGATAAGAGATGGGTACCCTCAGGTGTAATGGACGGACGGAAAGACGGACGGACGGGCGGAAGAACGGACGGACGGACAACCCCATCACTATATACCACCACTTTTCAAGTAGGTAGTATAAAAAAAATTGCCTCGATCTAGCATCTTTGCATTATGAGATATGAGCAATAGCCGTACCCAAAAAGATCCTTTGTCATAAGATGTCTCTTAGAGTTTTTTTTTGGTTCAAATATCTTTTTTTGGTAAAAACTACAAAAGTATACCATATTTCGCCAATTTTCTTAAATATGGCATGCTTATGGCGTCACTATGGTTTTTCTGTACAAATTTGACTAGATTATTAAAGATCTGTCCATAGTTGATGTTAGCTTTACATTAAGATCATATTGGTTACTTGTTCTCTATCAGTTTTTACATATTAATGCTGCTGATGAGAGGTTACTCCTTGAAACACGTGTACAGCATAACGAAATTTACTATTTTTATGCAACTTCGGTATTTTTTTGTATTTTGAGTTATGGTCTTCCAAACGTTTAGATTTTATCTGCATAAGTTGTCGCATATGCATAAATTAAATTCTCAGTAACTTTGGTATTTAGTTATTTATATTGTTGTATAACTTGGCAAACAAATTAACCAATTCTTTTAAGAATAATGATTTTTTTTACATTTCTGAAATTTCAAGGGCCAATTTCATATTGCTTTTTATACCTCTTCCTTTGGAAAAAGTATAATTTTACATGAAAGGAACAAATGGATACATTCTTTCTCAAATAAGTGTAAATAATTTTGCTTCAAAAATATAATTCAACTTTTGGAGTGTTTAGTGTTTCTTTTGAAACCACCTCGTAAAGCTTGAAAATTAAATTCATATTTTTTAGTAAAAAAAAAACAAGACATACCAAGAAGCTGCTTTCGTTTTTCTGAAATTGAAATAATAAATATTTGACAACACAATAAAAATTCATATGTATTTGTCTCATGGACTTCGACTCTTGACAACTCTGTTCGGTAATTTTGTTATTACCCCTTATTCTATTTTTTTTTAATTTTAACTTCCATTGCTTTGTAATGTCAAATAATCAACGTCAGTGAAAAAAGGTGTTTTTGTCAATGAATGTTTCTTTTAAATGTTGAAAAATTATTCTGATTTCAGATTATTAAGTGAAATGAACGTTTTTTTTAATTTTTCAGATATAAAATCAGTAATTGTGCACCCATACTCAATAATATGTGTTTTTGTGGTCGCTTCTTTCATAAGACTTGTAATCTCCCTTTTTTATTTATATATTCGTTCTTTAGTTATAACTGAAAGAAGGTTGAAGAAAAAAGGACGAAAGTTGTAGTAATGAATTAATATTACTGGTTTGGGCATTTAGGTAAGGATATTCTATTTATAATAAAGAAAAAATCAAAATCTTTGGGAAATATAGCAAATATAGTAGTATGCATTACATGTTTATCTCAGAGCAAATTTATTTAGTTTCATACATACCGAAAATTTTGATACGTCTTTTGTCTATTGATTTCAGAAGTTTTCGATGCGCTAAATTGAAAAAAAAAACAAGCATATTCCCAGAATAAATATATAGAATTACAACATTCTCTAGATGCTTCATTTTACATTCACATGTATAATAAAAACACAAATCATCATATACGTATAAAAATCAACGTTGCTATACATTTTTCACAGGAATGCCGTCAAGTCTTAAGTTTTGATATTTCCTTTCCCATTCATCATTTTTGCTTCGGTATCGTTTGCCGATGTGCTTATTTGACATTGTAAGGGTTAAATATCAATTTCCGAATAGATATTATTGACAACAGAAAAAAATATAAACAGCAATCTGTTTTCCTAAAAAATGAATAATAACATAAAGAACAACGGCAGTGGAATACTGATAACAAAACAAACGAAGTGGCTGTGACTTTAGTTTCTGCATATGCGCATTACGACAACTTATGTCTCTTCAGTGCAGATCAAATCGAAACATTTGGAAGTCCATAGACCGAAATAAATGTCATAGCTTATAGAGGTAATTAACCAACAAAATCTAAATAGGAAAGAAAAATTAGTTAAGGACAGAGCTGTGCACGAGGAAGATACTCCTGAATTTTAAACAAAATTTTGTTAAATTTAGATATTGCAATTCTAAAAATAAAACTGGTTTTCGGGCCAACACCTTCTTAGCACGTTTTCAGCTTTCTCGTATATCGTTTTTTTGGGGTTTTTTTTTTCAGATCAGCAAAATATACACTGTGCTTATAATTGTCGTTTAACTGCTTTATCAAATGCATTTCAAAGGGCAGTGCAATTTACGAGAAGGCCCAAATTCGCGCACAATGATCAGCTGCGAACATGGTGAAAATCAAACACACGCAAAAATTTCCCGATTATTTGATTATTGTCTTTTTCATTTCGCTCGCTCGTTTGAAACTGTTACATTTCACCTTGAAACCTTTAGTTTTTAGTATTAAAATTTGCTGTAATATTAATTAAAATCATAAACGATTAGGGCATTACTTCTGTATCTGATCTAATCTTGATGCCTGAAAAAATAAACTTGCTGTTATTTTACCACCAGGTGTAAGTGTAAGAGATTTTAGTGTTTTAGACTTGTTTTTTGTATATTAACATCACTGAAGCTTGCTGTAATGTTAGTACATATATACCAAAGTGGACATTTTTGTCTGATATGATAATGGACAGAAAATGCATAATTGTACATGAAAAATAAGGAAAAGCCGTATGTGTGTGTGTATATAAAATATGATTTTGAAGCCCGCAATACTGTATCTTACTGTAATTTGACCACAAGTTAACAAGAAAAAGCACTTTAATATGCTATTTTGATATGTTTTTTTGATATGATATCGATACTATAAAAATATAAAATAGGGTTCTAAAGATCAAGTATCGCTTAACTGGAACTTGGTCGTAAGATAATCTGTAATTCATGTAATGCAGTCCTCTAATGTATTTTGTTGCACGCTGGTTGTCACATGTTATAGGGTATGAACCGATCTTCACACAATATTTAGGGGAATTACGCAAGGGCTTTAGTAAATAAGTTTGTTTAAAGTTAATCTTCTGGTTTCAAAATGGAATATTTTTAATTCGTCTCTACTCTTGTCCAATGTTTAGCCATGTTACCCGTTTGTGGCAATCATTTATTTGTAAAGTACCAACAAATAATCACAGAATTCAAAGTTGATTACTCGGGATCATTTTCACCAAGTATGGCTCCAAATAACAAAATACCAAAGTTACTGTTACTGTGAATTCATTTTTATTCGTGGGGTACCAATTTTCATGGTTTTCGTGGGTGTACCAATACCACGAATTCAAATACTCAATGAAATATGATTTTCTTGTGCAAGCTTCAAACACAAATGAAGGTACACAATGAAGGACCTTATTAACGAAGGCCATAAACTTTGCACTTGTACCTGGGCCCTACACAATATTATATATGCAAAAAAGGTAGATATGCATTCTCTTGAACCTTTAATGGCAGCAAAATAAGTTAAAATGCTTTATTTTCAAGTGTTTCCCAGTTTACAAATTAGTCGTAACTGGCTACCTGTTTTGTTTTTAAATTATGCTAAAGTGTTGATTTTCAGTTAAGAGTTTGGACAAGAATCATGTCAATTTAGTTTTTATAAGATACAGTCGAACTTCGATGCCTCGAACACCCAGGGGACTAGGGAAAACAGTTCGAGCCAGAGGGGTGTTCGAGATATCGAGGTCGAACTATTTTTTTTGTAATGAACTTTATTGGCACAAATTTAAGCATGGTTGTTATAATATAAATTCTGAAGAAATAAACATTATTATCAAACAGTGAGACATTTCAAACAATAATATTGTAAATTACAGCACAAACATTTCTGTTTGGGGAATACCATTCAAGCCAAGTTAAAATTTTTGCAAACTAAATCTGAGCCTATATGTCATACAAAAATAAAGCAATATGGAAATAGAACTCGCAAAGTAATCTAAAATCCTATATAAAGACTTACATAAACATTTTCACATATATATGTAAAAACTAATTTTCAAGTATTGGGAGCCAGGGGTTCCAGTAGATTGCAATTTCCAATAGTGACTTCTTTCTACAATAAATATATCTCTCAAAAGAAAGATTTTCTATAATATAATTTTTGCAACCCTTAAAACTTAATTTATTTCCATTTAAATTTGATCTAAAAATAAAAAAAAATTATTATTAATAAAATTAAGTTACGCATATCATTCAAAGGGTTTCGTATACCATAGTAACCAAATAATACAATTTCTATATTCAATGGGAATTCAATATGAGTTTTGTCAAAAATCCATCTATTTAAGTCATTTCATAATTAAGACACTTGATTACAAGACCAGAATAAATGTTGAATAGTTTCAATTTCTTCTCTGCAAAAGGAACACTTGTCATCTTGTTTGATTTTCATTATTTTTAAGAGATAATTTGTACCAAATATTCTATGTAAAATCCTGTACTGTAGCCATTGGAGTTTAGTATTTTTAGTGATAGAGAAAACCATGCGGTGATTTTTTTTTCAATCTAAAGATTTACCTAGCGAAGTGGACCATTTTTCTTCACAGGTCAAATCTGTTTCTATGTTTAGTAAGGCATTATACATGTCTTTGGATCCTTTCCTTGATTTTAAAAATATATGAATTGGATTGGGGAGTAGGGGACCTTGAACCTTTTTCAAGTTTGTAATGTCAATGTTTAAGTTGCGCATGAAGGTTTTTATACAGGATATAATTCCATTGTATAACAGAAAGTTTGTATTAATATCATATTTTTGGATAAATTGATCATATGTGAAGAATTTTCCATCCTGACTTAACAAGTCATTTATCATCCAAACACCCTTTTCGATCCAATTTTTATAGGCTACTTTTTTGTTATCTATTTTTATAAGTTTATTATTCCAGATACTGTGTGTTAAAATGTTTACGTTTTCAAATATATTATTATTTAATTCCATCCAAGCATCAAATATTTCTTGCCAGAATTGGTTCTTCAACTTTTTGTACGGACCAGTATAAAGCATAGTTTTTGTATCAATATTTTCTGACAGAGAAAAAAATTTGAAGGTCTGGGAATTACTCCTCACTAACCTTCTAACCCATGTAAGTTTTAATCCTTTTATGTATTTAACAATATCCAACATTTTTAATCCCCCTACTTCATAAAGTTGTATAAGAATATCCCTCTTTATTTTGCCAGGTTTCTTGTCCCAGATAAAAGCATAAAAACTAGAAATTAAATCATTTAAGAGCGATTTACTAGGGCTTGGTAATGATAAAAATTAATGATTGACTTTTGAAATAATAAGAGATTTTATTACTGTTATTTTACCTATTGGTGATAAGGTCTGATTATACCAACTTTTAAAAGATAACCGAATTTCTCTAATTTTTTTGTTATAATTTAAAGATTCTCTTTCTGTCAAATCTACTGAGAACTCTATTCCGAGCATTGTGAATCTACTGGAACCCCACTTCAATTCCCACTTAACACACATTGTATCTTGAGAGAATTTTTTTTACCTATCCATATTACTTTAGTCTTGTCTAAGTTTATTTTCAAGCCCGACATATCTGTATATTTCTGAAGAAGACAGAGAGAAGCATCTAAAGATTCTGCAGAACCGTCTAAGATTAGAGATGTGTCATCTGCATATTGTGAAAGTTTAAATTCTGAATAATCAATAGTTAAGCCTGTTATTTTTTTATCTTTTCTAATTAGAATTCCTATTATTTCTGCACATAATAAAAAGAGATAGGGAGATAAACAATCCCCTTGTCTACAGCCTCTTTGTATATCAAAAAAATCTGATAGAAAGCAATTCTGAGTAACAGCTGACTGAATGTTTGTGTAAAAAGTCTTTACCCAATTACAAATAGATGGGCCAAAGATGAAAAAATGTAGAACTTGAGCTATGAATTTCCATGATATTGAATCAAAAGCTTTTTCAAAATCTATGAGGAGGAGAATGCCAGGAATGTCATTTTCTTCAGTATAAAGAAGGATATCATGTATAAGTCTTATATTTTCACCTATAAACCTATCCTGGAATAAAGCCAGTTTGTTCATTACATATCAAAATATCTAATACTGATTTCAATCGTTCAGCTATACAACTAGAAGCCAGCTTATAAACTGTCTTTAAAAGACTTATAGGTCGCCAGTTTTTCATAAATTGTTTAGGCTTATCTCCTTTTGGAATGCATGTAATTATTCCCTGCTTTTGTGTTATTGACATCTCACCCTTTCTATAACCAAAATTAATAGAACGGTGAACAAACTTTCCTATGTCTATCCAAAAAATTAAAAAAATTCATTTGTGAAACCATCAGAGCCTGGGCTTTTCATGTTTTTTCATTCTTTTAATAGCTGAAGTCAATTCACAATAACTTATTTCCCCATCCAAATTTTCTTTTTGATCATCCCGTAGTTTTGGTATATCTTCATATGGAACTTCTTCGTCTAAGTTTACATTTTTAACATAACATTTTTAGAATACAGTTTCTTATAAAAATTTTTTGCTTCATCTAAAATTTCAAACTGATTTTCTATCAAGACGTTATTTTCATTTACTAATTTTTGAATAGTTTCCAAATTTAAGAAATAACTTGTTGGTTTTTCTCCTTCTTCTATCCACTGAGCTTTAGATCTCACATATTGCCCCCTCATTTTTTCCTCTCTTAACAATTTTAAAGAGGACTTTTTTGTTCTAATAAATTAAAGGTTTCCTCATTATTTATATTTTCCTCCAGTTCTTTAATTTCATCTTATAATTCTTTTTTCAAGTTTAATTTTCTCCTTTTTCCTAAAAGAAGCAAAAGAAATTGTCTTTCCCCTAATTTCCATCAATAAAGTTTCCAAAAATAATTGATCATTAATAGTAAATTGTATGTCACTACAGTCGATGTTGTCTATCATATTAGAGTCATAAACTAGGACATCATACTGCTTTTTAATTTTAGTAATTGTTTCTTTAATCAGTTTTACATACTCAGTATCATATAGTAATGCATTATTGAATTTCCAAAGTCCTTTTCCTACTTGAAAGTTATTTAACTTAAGTTGTAAAAGTATAGGTGAATGGTCAGACCGATAACTATTTTCAATTTTTACATTTTTCACGTTTTGATACATACTCTGTGAAGTTACGAAAAAGTCGAGTCTAGCTTGTTTCAGTGGGTTAGACTTTCTCCAGGTATATCTTTTAACATCCGGATAAAGTTCACGAAAAGGTTCAATAAGACTGTAAAATTGTTTAAGTTCTTCCAATTTTAATTTTGCATTTGGATTGTTCACATTTACATAATTAAATGTATCAAGGTACTGGTCTTGAACCAAATTGTAGTCACCTGCCAAGATAATTTCTTGATTATTAGAATTTTCAATAATGTCTTTTACTTTGTCATAAAAATCAGGAGAATCCTTATTCGGGCCATAGATATTTACCAAAGTTATTTAATAATGATCAATCTGAAGTTCTATACCAAGAAGACTACCAGTATCATCCCTTTTTATCTTGATTATTTTGTATTCAAAATTGTTATTTAATAATATTGCAACTCCCCTTTTATTGCTTGACAGCGAATTAAAAATGCATTCTCCTCCCCATAGGTTTCTTATACCCTGTTCTTCTCTCTCTGTGAAGTGAGTATCCTGTAAAAAGTATATATTGCAATTCTTTTTTTAAATAGTCGAGCATATCTTGTCTCTTCTCTGCAGAACCTAAACCCTGACAGTTATATGAAACTATCTGCAATAAATTATTCATAATAACAGAAACCGTTTTAATTCAATAAAAACGATATTTACCAAATTATAGAATATGGGCAAACTAACTGCCAAAATAAAGCATCTGTACATTAATTTCATCTCTGTCTTCCTCACTTCAAAGTCATAACTATACACAAGTACATGAATTACAACCTGTTTCAAATTGCTGTAGTGTGCCAATAAGAAAAATAAAATGAAAATTATACTAAATAAACCAAAAAAAGCAATGGAGCCACATCTCAATAAGAGATGAAAAACAAATATTGTAATGGGATATCCACCTGAGAATAAAGTTTTGAGGTATTTTTTGTGATTAAAGGGATGTAACTCTAAAATAAATTGTCAAAGGTTAAATGTAAAGAACAATATATTGCATTGGCCTTTATAAACATCACTGAAATACCTGTTAATCAGAATTTATCAAAATTTTATAGTATAAATTCATGCAATACTTTCCATACTGATATGGTAATACCAACACAGTATTTACATTTGTAGGTTCCAGAAAGAAAGAAATATTTCACTTAAAAGTCATTAAACCTTTGTCTGACAGAAAGTAACAAGATAAGGAAACTGTAATCTTTGCATGCACATAGATACTATAAATTCAGAGAAAGTCATGATTAAAATAAACTAATTAGGTCGGAAAATCAACTTGGTATGTTATATTCCATGTAGGAATTAGGTCGGAAAATCAACTTGGTATGTTATATTCCATGTAGGAAAAAGATGGGTAAGAACAAACATCTTTTGAAAGTTCATTTTTTTAAACCTACATGGAATGATGAAAATCAGTAGAAAGTCATGATTTGCTGGGTGTTGTTATATGGTCATGTTTTAATGGATAGCATTCTATTGTACCACA
The DNA here is from genome assembly GCA_002080025.1 of Modiolus philippinarum. Lineage (NCBI taxonomy): Eukaryota > Metazoa > Mollusca > Bivalvia > Mytilida > Modiolidae > Modiolus > Modiolus philippinarum. The sequence continues at coordinate 62,015 of MJUU01032461.1, forward strand.
CTATATAACATTATATACATGGATTGTGTAATTTGGTACCAATGTTCTAAATATAATATGTACATGCAAGACAATACTATGTATGATATGAAGCAATAATTCATGCAAAACATATAAAAAACAAGAAATTGATATGCATGCAATACAAAAATATCAAACAAAAGCAAAACTATATAGCAAAGCATTATATGACCCATGATGAAATATTGCTTAATCAGATATATGTAATCATTAAACCACAATACTAATTCCGCTTGACAATGTAGAGTCAGGTTGACATGGTCGAGTGGGGATAAAAAAAGAAAAACCAAATATATATATATATATATATATATATATATATATATATATATACTTATTTTTTATGTATTCATTTATGTTTTTTTTGGTCTAGAAACTAAATGCCATACACATGTCGAACTATGTTTGAACTTGAACAAAGGGACCACAAAAATGGTTCGAGGTATCCATGGTGTTCGAGTTATGGCAGTTCGAGCCATCGAAGCTCTACTGTATCATTAATTTATTTTTTATAATTTTAATTATGTTCTACTGAAAAGGACCTGTTTATTTTGCAATTAATACAGGTGTCTAATTATAAATAAGGAATTGACTAAGGTTATGTAAGCTGATTATCTAATTATATAATATCTACACATTACGGTGAGAATTGTTGTGACACTTTAATTACAGTAAATTTTGGTGTTATGACACCAATAACTGAAATTTGGTGTTCTAAAGACATGAATTTTAGAATTTTTATTTTCATTTACCTAAATGATTTTTTTTTGGAACAAGTGGCAATCCACGAATTTACGTATACCACGAAATGAATTTTTTTTCTCTGTCCACGAAAATTGATACCCACGTAATTAAATGAATTGACAGTAATTTATTTTCTGCAAATGCTCATTTCGACAACTAATGTCTCATCAATGCAGATAAAAGCAAAATATTTGGAAGTCCATTTAACTAAAACATGTTAAATATGATAGAGAACAAATAATCAAAAGGATCTTAATAGAAAAGCCAAATTTAAGCTAAGGACAGAGATATGCATGAAATACTCCTTACGCCGCTCTTACACTACATCGTATAACACAAACATATGAGGAACGGATGAAAATCATTTTTGTACGGAGGTAAATATTTTTATTCGTGAAAACGCACAAAAACCAGAGGTATACAGTAAGTACACCATGATTGCACAGTCTAGGCACCGAATAAACCGAAATCGTGCCGAATTGACACAGGAACCCTATCGGACGAGCACCGAATCAAACGTATTTATAACGGTAACATACTGGACGAGTACCAAATAAAATGGATTGTTAACGAAAACGGACCGTACAAGCACAGAGTGAAACGAATTGATTATGCACTATCTAAAATTATCGATGTAAAAAAGGATACTTGTGTCTTTTGACCGCTCAAAAACTTTCTTTTAGATAGATAATGATAACGGCTTGCTTGAACAATTAAATTCATTTTCCCAAAATGTCTACGAAAAGAAAGGCAAGAGAGAACTGTAGGGCTAAAGACAACCGTCTCCACCGACAACCGAAGGTGAAAATGCCAGTAAAAATACTCAAGGCCTAGATCGGGTTATACAGTCTCTTTAGTAGCGGATGCTGCTTAGTGCATATAATGTTTTTAAACGGCGAGAATCGGGGATTCTTTTATTTTGATGTTTAGGGTATATTTCAGAATATTGCACAATATAAATAAAATAAAAAACACTGCATGAATCTTGCAATCACTACATTAAATAAGCAACTTAAAAAAGTTGTATATAGCACATTCTATTGGATGATATAGAAGGGACAACAGGAAACACCTACAATGGCTGAAAATTATAATAACATGCCACAATCTGCTAGGGAACTACACAGGAAAAACACAAATTAGACAAAAGACAAACGTAAACAACGATAGGAACTCGGCACAGCCGGACTTGGTACCGGTACTAGCAAAAGCCAGCGGTAGGGTTAATCCGGTTTATGGGTACCCAAACCTCCCCTTTATCTGTCCAGTTTCCCTATAGTTTCGTAAACATACGAACAAAACCCAATACAGGTAGACTACTAACTCCATGACCACAATCCTGAAAGGAGAGAATATGACAATACGTAATTTTGAAAGATGTGTCAAGGGGTGCTCGCCGCTAACTTGCCGGCTAGCTAAAGGTACCAAGTCTACTGGTAAAACACTGTTGCACTACGGAGGAAAAATTAAACTCAAAACTTCCCGCAGGATTTGGTCAAAAATCATCATAATAAACAACCGTTATAAATTCGTTTTAAGCAAAATAAGAATGGTAAAAGTAGGCCACATTTTAAAAGGTAAAATGGACAAAATATACAAAGTAAAAAATAATTAAAGACCGGCTAAAAATCAGAACAAAGGAAAAGAAAGCATGGCTCATATTATCGATCTAATGACCCTAAAGTAATGGTCAACTAGATAAATTCTGTTACTCTTTAGTGGATCAAGTTTTTTCTCTTTCTGGCAGGACAATCATTTTAGTTTTTCGTCCGATTTGCTCATAGTTGAGGCGATAAGGTAAAAAATATGGGCCTTTCTTTCTGTTCCTTTCTTGTGATTTTTAGCTGTTTTTCTTTTTTTATTATTTTTTCCATATTCTATATGGCTTTTTATCCCCGCCGCAACGCGATGCGGGGGTATGGTAATGCCGGGCGTCCGTCCGTCCGTCTGTCTGTCCGTCCGCCCGTGTGTCCGCCCGTCTGTCCGTCCGTCCGCCTTGTAAGCGCTCTAGCAAGCTTATTTCTCATCGGATTTTGATAAAATTTTTACAATAGATTAAGTTCAAGGATGTCTCAAGCGAGTTCGAAGATGAGTCCTGGTCGAATATTTTGTAGGAGTTATGCCCCTTTTTAACTTTGAAAATTGACAAAATATCCTTGTAAGCGCTCTAGCAAATTCATTTCTCATTGGATTTGGATAATATTTACACAGTAGCTTTAGTTAAAAAATACCTCAATTGAGTTTGAAGATGAGTCCTGGTCGAATATTTTTGTAGGAGTTATGCCCTTTTTAACTTTGAAAATTGAAAAAAAAATAGCCTTGTAAGCACTCTAGCAAATTTATTTCTCAATGTATTTGGATAATATTTACACAGTAGCTTTAGTTCATTAATACCTCAAGCGAGTTCGAAGATGAGTCCTGGTTGGATATTTTTATAGGAGTTATGCCCCTTTTTAACTTTGAAAATTGATAAAATATCCTTGTAAGCGCTCTAGCAAATTTATTTCTCATTGGATTTGGATAATATTTACACAGTAGCTTTAGTTCAAGGATACCTTAACCGAGTTCGAAGATGAGTCCAGTTCAAATATTTTTGTAGGAGTTATGCCCCATTTTAACTTTGAAAATTTAAGAAATTTCCTTGTAAGCGCTCAAGCAAATATATTTTTCATTGGATTTGGTTATTATTTATTCAGTAGCTTTAGTTTAAGGATGCCTTAACCGAGTTCAAAGATGAGCCCTGGTTCAATATTTTTGTAGGAGTTATGCCCCTTTTTAACTTTGAAAATGACCACAAATATGTGGGGTTTCAAATTTCTGATGCGGCGGGGATATATGGCTACGCGTAGCCCTTGTTAATCTCTTAATTGTGGCGTACTTTACGATTCTTATTTTGTTTATTACATATTGCAAAAGCATATATATTTTATATTTTTATTAATTCGTTTAAGTCGGTGCTTGTTCGGTTGGTTTCCACTGTAAGTCCGGAACTCGAACGGTTTATCCGTTATCTCTTCGGTAAAAGTCCGTTTCACCAATTTAATCTACTATACATGAACGAATGTGTCCGTTCCAAGTTTTGAATATGTTCAAAAATGTTTACCGTACAAAACGGACATGCCCGTACTTGTACCGTATTCACCGGATAAAGAACGAACGACAAATGTATATGAACGGAGACAAACGGATATAATTGTTTAATACGTTCGGCGTTCGGGTAGATTATACGGTGTGGTGATAAAGGGGTTTTAGTCTTAAACAAAATTTTTGTTAAATTTAGATTTTGGAAGTTTCAATGAAATCGGTTTGCGGGTCAGCACCAAATCACAAAACAGTCAGACAAAAAAATGTTTTGCTTGATTTATGGATCTCATATCTTCCATGATTTGAATGTTTTACGTCTTAACATTTCGAACAATCTAATAAAATTTCAGCAGGTAAATATATTGCTAATACTCTGAGGAGTGCTTTTCCGACGATTATTTTAAAAACAAATCATTTATCCTGTTTATTAATCAATATCTATTTCTTTCATTATGTACATGTAGGAGAGAAAAATATCCAAGAGAAGAATTTTGTGTACAAAAGTATGCCATTGAAACACTACATGCCAAATTAAAGATGAAACAAATTTTTATTACAATATTTTCGTAAACATTTTCTGCATCGCATTTTTAGGAATTCATGTATCGTGTCGCATGCTAATTTTTTTCACTGGAAGGGGAGGTTTGGCATGCCCTAAAACCGTTTTAACCCACCATTTCTTTTGAAATGACTGTACCAAGTCCTGACCATTGTGGTTGACAGTTTTTTCGTTGGTGTCCACCCAATTTGTCTTTTTGTCGCATGGACTCCTGACAACTCGGTTCTACAATTTGTTGCTACCCCCATTTTCTTTTCAGTCTCTGAACATAAGGGGACATTTTCTGTCATCAGTATTGTTGTAAAAAATGTGTATATGCTATGTATCTGAAAAAGTGATTAAAATTTCGAGCCCAAACAAAGATTGAATTCAGTTTTGTGATAAAAGATCGGAAGTAGAGCAACGACGGAAAATCGTAAAACCATTTCGTTGCTACATGTCAAATTAAATGTTTTAATTAATTAAAATAAACTTAGACGAGCCATTAAAAAAAAATGAAATAAATATCTCGGGCCTCTTACAATAATCCTGCCGTAAAACAGGAAAATGCAAGTATAAAAGCAGAATTTTAATTGACGAATGACAACATGAAACGCAGAATTAATGAAATACCTTTTATGATACACGTTATAATTTGAACTTGCATGAGAAAAGGGAACTTTTAACTTAGTCAACGCAGACAACTAACACGCTCAGCGGAAATATGGGAGTTTTGAAAGATTCGAGTGCTTTATTTGTTTTTCTCCCGAGCATGTTTATTCATTTTCTGTGTCCTGTTTATACAAGTAAATATTTTGTAATCGAAAATTAGATAAAAGTATATATTCAGTGTGTTCAACGTACCCGTAAGGTCTATTTCTTCTGTGACTGAACGACCTGTGTAAAAAAAATTAAAATGAGAATATTTATGTAACGAGAGAAAGCAATGTAAAATCTTGATTACAAAAGTAAAGATATCAAACAATAGCGGTTAACACGTGACTAAAATCATACTTGCTACCTTTCTAAACTCAATGAATTATTTTGAGAAAAAAAACATAGATATACTAAAACGTAAGACTACCGCTGATTGTTACAACACTATTATCTGCCAATAATTGTCATTAAGGCTACAATAACAACAACATAAACGGCACCAGTTCCCATTTCAGTGGAAGACTACCATGCTATTCAGTCATACTACCTAAGTTAAATAATCAATGCTTACTAAATAAAATATAAACATAGGAAAAAAGTTCTTAAATTGCACCTCTATCATGATTACATTGGGTAATAATAAAATTTTCGAACAGAATTGTCAAGAGCCCAAATGGAAAGGGCGAAAAGACAAAGCATTTTTAAAATCATTTGTAAAATCACCGGAAATCACCAATCGCAATGTTCCTGACTTGGTACAGTCATTTCTAAAAAATGGTCGGTTAAGCCCGTTTCAAAGTACTTGATATGTAACTATCACGAAACACTAATAAATACCTCTCACCCTTTTCAATACACATTTGATTGCTACCACTCTGATGAGTACAAATGGTTTCTGTGTGGATTTTAATTTTATGAGCGACTCCAATATCTGTTAAAAAATCAACGTGTGATTCTTTAACATTTAGAAGGGAATGATATTTAGAAGCGTTTCTACAAAATAAGGAAAAATAAACTAGCCCTATTCTTTAATTTCAGCTTCCGTTATATAGATGGCATTTTGTCGCTAAACAATCCTTGTTTTGATGATTTTGTTCATGTCATCTCTCAAAAAGAACTCGAAATAAAGAATACTACAGAGACACTTTTAAATCGGCCTCATTCCTTGACCTTCATCTTGAAATTGATGACAGATGTAGACTGCATACTAGACTGTATGACAAAAGCGTTTCAAAACGTTAATATCTCTTTTTCTTTTCTTTGTAGCAACATTCCAACAGTGCGAGTTTACATCTCCAATATCATTTGCTACTCAAGTCCCTGTTCTTTTATAGATGCCCGTTGCTGACAAATAAGCTACTTAGACAAAGTTTCTGTAACCCATAACTTGAATTCATCACTGCTGAAGTTTTACAGTCGACATCACGATCTTGTGAATCGCAATGTTTCCAAGATGACAACATATCTTTCTTTTGCGCTACCAAACAGACCTTTCAAATCACTTTATGCCTTACTGATAGTGTGATGGGTGTCGCTAGCGGGGCAGGACATGCTTACCCTTCCGGAGCACCTGATGTCACTCCCGGTTTTCATGGGAGTTCACACTATGAGTGCCTTAGTTCTTAATGTTATCTTTTTATTTCCGTGCATTGTAGCTGTCTCACGTCCTAGTTTTGTCTTTGTTTTATCTGTTACCGTTTTTGCCATGTCTTTGGACTTCGATTTTTGTAGGCATCGCTTCCCTTGTTCCTTCGGTATTCTACTGCCGTTGTTTTTTAAACAACTTATGATTGTTTTCCAGCTACTTGATTAGACTTAACGACCGGATTTGACATGTTCAACGTCGGGTGCCTTATAAGAAGCAGGAGATTCTTACTCTAATTTGATCTCACCTATGGCTTCAAAATGGATCCGTATTGTTCGTCTGTATATGTATCTCGATTTTTCTTTTCTTAGCCGTACCGATGAGATGTTTCGATTTTGCTATTGTCTTTGAATTATTCATCTTCTTTTGACTGACTTTTCGGTTCTTGCTTACTTTTTTTAGAGAAATTCGAACAAACGAAGGTCATTGCAGTACAAAACTGATAAAAAAATTGTCTTGGAATATTTCGTAATCATCTTCTGCGTGGAATTTTCAAATATTCGTGTTTCGTGTAGTAAGCTCACCGTTTCACTTTCTTGGCAGTTTTTTTTCGAGATTACACGTTTTACCTATGGAAAATATTGATCATACACGGAGAGACATCATAAATAACGATGACGGAGAATTAATTTATTAAAATTTGAATGTTAAAAAATGGATAACAGGAAACACGCTGTTTCAGGGTTCTGAATACTTTGTCACATTCAAACATAAGATGAGATTTTTCTAGACTTTGAAACTGATCAAAATTGTTGACTAATTTAATATGTGTAAAAGATGCAAATCTTTTGAAGCAAGTTGGAGAAAGTGGTACATTTGCGTCCTTTTACTGTTTTGGAATACAAAATGATAATTGCTAGATCTTGTATTATATGTGTGATGTCCGCCAACTTCTTTTAAAAAAGTCTGTCTAATAACCGGGAAAAATTTACCTTCTTTATGACTGAGTTAATTGTAATTTAATTTCGATCAACATCTTCTCCTGAACATTTCACAATATTGTCAACGAGCAATTTAATACATGACCCCAGCGCTTGACCGAGTTTCTCTTAGATTATATCGGGATTTTTGTGCAAGGAAAGATTGGTGCTATCGTCAGCGTACAATAGAAGAATACAGTCGGAATTAATGCTTATCGCCATACCATTTGAATAGAAAAAGAATAACACAGGTCCTAGAATGCTTCCTTACAGAACACCATTGCATCTGATATTTTCTTTGTCATTAGGCAAACGAATAGAATTTTATAAAAAAAAATGTCGACCTTTGATCTCTTGTTTGCAAAATATAGAGAGATATTTATAAAGTTTTACTTCTTCTTTGGCTTTTCCATTTAGATCCATCTGATTATTTGTTCTCTATCAGCTTTTACACGTTTTTGTGATTGGACTTCCAAAATTTGGTTTTGTCTGCACTGATGAGACATAAGTTGTCGAAATGCGCATATGCAGAAAATAAATTAACAGTTACGTCAGTATTTTGTTATTTATTACCACTGGGCCGATGCCTCTGCTGGTGGACTGTTAGTCCCCGAGGGTATTCACTAACCCAGTAGTCAGTACTTCGGTGCTGACCCGAAAACCGATTGTTTTAAACCTTGCAATATCTAAATTTTACAAAATTTTGTTTAAAACTAAGGAGTATTTCTCTCATGCATAGCTCTGTCCTTAGCTGAACTTTGGCCTTTCTATTTAGATTCTTTTGGTTATTTGTTTTCTATCAGCTTTTACACGTTTTAGTGATTGGACTTCCAAAATTTGGTTTTATCTGTACTGATGAGACATAAGTTGTAAAAATGCGCATATGCAGAAAATAAATTAACAGTTACGTCGGTATTTTGTTATTTACGATTGTGCAGTTCAATACCTTTTCTGAAATCTTTGACGTAAATTTGAGGCCTTAAGTTTTTGGAAGCACTTGGTGTAAACATTCTGTTTTAGTGCATTTTTGGAACCCTGTCTTTAATAGTATAAAATGTAAGCACCGTCAAGGTTGGACTTATTTTGTCATTCTTGAGTAAAATACTTGGAGATGATTTTGTCTGTGTTGAAGGATCGTTTTTAAACTTCTTTAAGTTAATGGATTTCCAAATGTTTAGATTTTATCTGCACTGATGAGATATAAGTTGTCGAAATGGCCATATGCAGAAATTAAATATACAGCAAGTTCGGTATTTAGTTTTTTCTACATCTGACGAAGTGTGATAATTCGTTCTATAATATTGAATTTGGTCTACTCGTAGAATTGTTTGGTTAAAATAACAAAAACATTCTAACAACGTCTCACTGGAAAACCTTAATTTTTTAAATATTAAAGGATGTCAAAAAGACGGCTGATGATTTAAACAATTGCAGTTACATTTCGTCGGAACTACAGATGTGTCAAATGCAAAATCAAATGTCCAGAAAAACGGTAAAATGAGAATTAAGAAAAACAAAGACATCAGACAGCCACAAAACACAGAAATAAAAAAAACTTGTAAGGCACTAACAGTGAAAAACCAGAATGATTTAAGTTCTACTGAAAGGTATACATGTCCTAATCCGTATACGACACCCGTTACAATATAACTGGGTAAATCCAGAGTTACGTGCAGGCCAAAACCGGTAATATATCTGCGAAGACGTGGACAAAGCAGAAATTGTTCGTTTAAAGTTGGCACATAGAAACGTGATATCTTTTAATGACGTCAGAGTGACTGTTGTATAATTTTCTTGACGGACAAATAATAGCATAAACTGAATATAGAAAACACTTCTGACTAACAGCAGAGTAATACCTGAGTGATCAAATATTGATAAAAAACATTTATACAGAATGGACAAGGTAAAATATTTTTGTTATGACATTGCGGATAAATTATGGATCTGTATACTTTAAAAGAATTTATTCATTCAACTATATGAGTTTTAACAAACTCGCAGATATTTAATATCGAAAACATTGATTTAATATTGCACCAACAAAATATATTTTTAGAAAATCTTAGAAAATATTTCATTTGAAATATTTCTCTCTTGTTTTCATTTACTGGTCGTTGCTTACCGTCCTATCAGTAACAAATACACAATATCCATAACCCTTTAATGCAATCAACATAGGGTATAAGAAAATGCAATGAGATAAAATACAGTTTTGCAGTGCTTTCAACATTGCCAGGTGGCTATACTGGCATATGAAGAGATAAATGACAGTTTCAAAAAAGAAAGCATCTTTTCAAAATAACACATCAATACAAATATTAAATATACTGAGTGCCAATGAAAACGCAACACTTAATTTTTTTTTTTGAACGAAAAACAACTTTCAAGAAGGTAACTGCTAATTTACTTGTAATGACAAAGGTTTAAAAATATTCCGCATGACTGATTTTTGAAACCACGCTTCCTGCATAACATGACATGAAATGCACAAGAATGGGGTTTTGGTGCAATTTTACGCATGATTGGTTTTCTTTATTGTCCACTACAAAGCTTAACCCCCTGAAAACATTTTCCCATCTCAAAGTTTTGGGACCGGTTTTCATTTAATCCATGAATGATATGGACTTTACATTTTTGGGGCCATTTAGGGCTCACTATATGGTGTTAGGTTCCTCACTGTGTTGAAGACCGTACGGTGACCCCCTAGATGCTTTTTTTGGGTCGTTTTAACCTGGATATGGGATATTGTCTCCTTGACATTTACCCCATTTCCTTTCTTTTTCATATTTAAACATTCCCTGAGTTGTTTCTCAAAATGCCTTGTTTTCCCATAAACAGATATTACTTTATCGCGTATCTTTTGTGAAAGACGATGAATCAGTTTGAAAATTTGGTCAGCTTCTTTTGGAACCTTTTGTGCAAATTTTCAAATCTTTTCGATGTTAAGAATTGAATTTCTTAAAAATTGGCATTTTTACCCATAAATTCAAAACATTGCCATTTTTGACAAATTTCAACTCGAAACAAGTCCTTGACAAAATTTGAACCCAGAATTTGAAGAATGAGGCATGTTTTCTTTAATTGTTCGTCAGTGTGATAGAAATGTTCACACGATTTTGGAATTCTGATTTTGACAACTTAATCAAACGTTGATGTTGTTGCAAATTTTCAAGAGTAGACTAAAAATGCATGGATGCAAAACTTTAAGCAGATACTTTGCTTAGTAATTTTGCAAAGAAAAATTCTTTAGCTCGACATGGAAGATTTCTAAAACATAAATATCAGGTGTTGCGTTTTCATTGGCACTCAGTATAGATTTAAGGATATTTCGATAAATAAAAGTTCTGTTTATCTTTCTATGGACAACACAATTAAAAACATATCCAATTTGTTTAACATACCTGTAAGTTTTATTTTATCTTTTACCGGACCACCTGTGATAAAATGGAAGAAAAAAAAATCGGAATGAGAATAGCTTTTTAATTTAAAAAACAGTCATTATTGAAAATAACAGGAAACACCTACAATAACAGATAATTATAATCCCATGCAAAAATCTACTGCGGAACTGCACAAGAAAAAAACACCGATAAAAAGACAAAAGACAAACATAGACAACTATAGGAACTCGGCACTAGCGGTATGGTTAAACCGTTTACATGTAATGGGTATCCAGAATTCCACTTTCACTAGCCCGTTTCACTTAATGTAGACATTTGAATCTTATAATATTAGGTGGCATAGCCCGATCAGAACAGAGAAATATCCAAAGTCTGATCGTTATACTGTTCGTATTATGCTTCAATTTCCATTCTATGCGCACAGCGCTTGCTTTTTTCCACTTATATTCATAAAGCCAAACACAAGTGATTTTTTTATCCTATGATATAAATGAAAGATACGAAATTATATTAATTACATTTAAAAATAAAAAGAATCATTAAAATTTATAAACAAAATTTAGAAAAAAGCCTTTTGAAATAAAGATCCGATTGGTGGCAACGACCGTCCAACAATTTCCATTTTTCCCAATATTGGAATGCATCCGTAGCACACGCGCAGATAATTCTATTATTCCTTGAATGTTCCAATACAACATTTTTTTTCGAATAAATATCAATTAACTTATTAAAATTTTTGAAGTGAAATTACTGCGAAAGATATCATGTCTAACCTTAAGGGAGTACGAGTGTCAGAAATTGTGTAATTAGAATCAAAATTCTGACCTTTTGTTTTGAAGAGCACTAATAATGGAACAACTTGAGCAAAAAAATTTGAAAATCCATGTAGGAATTTTTGAGATATTAGACGTCAAAATTTTGGCGGGAAACAGATCTCTCTAGAGTTTTCCTTCAATTTGCACGAGATGTTTATAGGCCTTTATATGTATGAAATTATAATTTGAAGATAATTAAATTTTATACACCGTCTATTTTAGGTATTTTAAAGTGACTTATGACCAAGATAATGTGATCCATGTGCAAAAAATTTTAGCACTGTTTAAATGGATAAAACCCGAGGATATAGAATGCTTCTGAAATCTCAGACTCGTACTCCCTTAATTTTAATAACTCCCTTTTGTTTGAATTTGTGTTAACACGAAGTTTTAACACCTGCATAATTTGAAATCCAATTTTTTAAGTGGAAATTTCCACAAATAAAATGGCATTACGCTTTACAATATCATAATCTTCAAATCATTAAAAAAAAATTGGCAGTCGTCAAATGAAAAAGAAAACGAGTTTGCTTCAGAAGAATTACACAACCCAGAAAATATACAACTCAGAAAACAAACAAATCAGTTACTTCGGACAACTTAATAGATCAAAGACATTAAAAACTGTTGCTTTAGGAAGAACCATGAACTGATAAAATATATGGGTTGTGAAATGTGAACTAATTGGCATTGATATAATATTCAGTGGAACTTATCATTCATTTGAAAATTAACCGTTAAACTAAGTTCACATGTTTATAAGTCTTAGATTAAAATCGGTTATTTGAAAACGCTTAAGTAGGATTATGAAATACAACATGGTTATCTCCCAATTATCTTTAAAAAATACATAAAAAAGACATAAAAAAAAACAAAAACAAAATAAACCAATCCCCCCGAAAAAAATTTAAAAAAATAAAATAAAAAACAACAACAAACTAGAGGCTCCCAGGAGCCTGTATCGCTCACCTGGCTTTCAGTTGCCAAAATCGTGGTAACATTGTAAGTTATACAGTTTATCATCAGTCTCTCAAACTTTAGTACCTCGAACACCACCAATATCTTGTACAGTATTTAAAGTCTGATCAGGTTTTACTATATTACTTTGTTGGGCTTTTTTGACAAAAAAACGTTCTTGCTAAGGACCACTTTCAACACCAGTTTTGAAATACGAACAATTTTCAACATCGGTTTTGAAGAGGCAACGTCAATATCTATTTGGAAACCAAATTACATTAAAATAGGACAATGTTTTAATTTCCCGCCTTTTTGGCAACCATTTGAAAATGGCCGTCAGCAAACAATTTTCAACATAAGTTTTGAAGTTGTGACATCAATACCTATTTGGAAACCAAATTTCACTGACATCGGACACTATTGAATTTTCCTGCCTATTTTGGCAGCCATTTGAAAAGGCAGTCAAAACAATTTTCAACACCGGTTTTGAAGTGGCGACATCAATATCCACTTTGATAAAAAAATTCAAATGAAATCAGATAATGTAGAATTTTCCCGCCTTTTTTGGCGGCCATTTTGAAAATGGCAGTCAACAAATAATTTTCAACATCGGTTTTGAAGTTGTGACATCAATACCTATTTGGAAACCAATTTTCATTGAAGTCGGAAAATGTTGAATTTTCCCGCCTTTTTTGGCGGCTATTTTGAAAATGGCGGTGAATGAAATTTTTTTTACATCAGTTAAGAGACATAAGTTGTCGAAATGCGCATATGCAGAATTTAAATTTACAGTAACTTCGGTATTTAGTAATTTGTTACCACTGGGTCGATGCCACTGCTGGTGGACTGTTAGTCCCCGAGGGTATTCACCAGCCCAGTAGTCAGTACTTCGGTGCTGACCCGAAAGCCGATTCTATTTGGAAACTGACAATATCTAAATTTTCGTAAATTTGGTTGAAAACTAAGGAGTATCTCCCTCATGCAAAGCTCTGTCCTTAGCTGATTTTGGCTTTACATTTAGATCATATTGGTTATTTGCTCTCTTTCAGTTTTTAAACATCTTTGAGTTTATGGTCTTCCAAACATTTAGATTTCATCTGCACTGAAGAGACATAAGTTGTCGAAATGCGCATATGCAGAATTTAAATTTACAGTAACTTCGGTATTTAGTAAATTTAAAGTTGCAACATCAATACCTATTTGGAAACCAAATTTCATTTAAATCAGACAATGTTTAATTCTCCCGCCTTTTGTGGCGGCCATTTTAAAAATGGCGGTCAACGAACAATTTTCAACACAAGTTTTGCAGTCGAAATATTAATATCTATTTAGAAACCAAATTTCATTGAAATTGGACAATATTGAATTTTCCCGCCTTTTTGGCGGCTATTTTGAAAATGGTGGTCAACAAACTATTTTCAACACCAGTTTTGAAGTCACCACAGCATGGCAAACATTTCATCACGTTACACTTAATCTTCATCTTCTATAGTTTTGGAAATAAATAACGAACAAGAGGCTCTCAAGAGCCTGTATCGCTCACCTGGTCCATGGTCAATACATAAATTCAAATAAACTTCTATGTTAAAGGGTCTCATTTTCAAAATATGTAAACAAACAATGATCAACTATTTTCCCTATTGTCTGCCATCTTGGATAAGGGATGGATCTGCAGGACACAATTTTAAAGAAAATTAAGTGTTGTGCCAAAGTTTATTTCCAATTGGCCAAATGGTTTTAAAGAAGAAATCTTTGAATGTACTCCAATATTAAACTATGTTTCCCACTTGAAGCCAATTTGCACAAGGTGCAGACTTGAGGGACATCTGTTTTGAAGGGGACCATCTAAGATGCATTGTGATTAAGTTTTATTCTAACTAGCAAAGTTGTTTCAGATAAAAAAATCTTTATGTGCTCTTTCTATACAGTCCAGTAATAAATTAAGTTCCCCGCAGATGGCCATGTTGGATGATATATAGGCACCAAAGTAACAATACTTAGTCAGCACCTCATAGCATCATAGATGCAATGTAGTAATCAAATCCATCTGTGGTTCTCAAGGCTTTATTTAAACAAAAAAAAAAATTATGCAGGCTATGAGGCCAAGAAACTGCTTGCTAATTCATGTCAGCAAAGCATATAGTACAGTGGCCAATCAAATACTTCTCTGTAAGACAAAATATCTTATAAAGAAAAATAATTGTAACATATAAAAAGGTAAAGATAAAGAAAGTATTTTTGCAAAAAATTGTAAAAAATTTGTACAAAAACACTGTTTTTGCTCTTAATTATATATAAAAATAATTGTTTTAACAAAGCTTTAAAAGGGAATTTTACTAAAGCTTAAAAGAGAAAAGTTAACCAAAGTAGATTTAAACACAGAATTTAAAGGGAAATAACCAATAAACCATATGGCATTGGAAAAAAAATTGGTGAAAATCAATCAATAACTCCTACACAGGCCTTTGGATTTTCTTCAAAATTTCAGAGTATGTAGATCTTGATATGCTGAACATTATTCCAATTTACACTTCACCTCTATCTGTTGCAGTTTTTGAAATAAAAAATGAAAAATGCATACATTTTGAAAAATTTACGGAAAAAGGGCTATAACTCTAAGACGGGTTTTCTGATTTTCTTCAAAATTGCAAAGCAGATAAATCTCGGCATTCTGAACAATTTTACCCCATGTCAGATTTTTGATATCTGCAACGGTTTTCGAATTATTTGCCAAAAACAGCAATTTACCCCTATGTTCTATTTTTAGTAACAGCGGCCATGATATTCGGCAATCGGACTAACCGAACACATTTTTAAACTATATACCCTGGTGATGACCCAGGCCAAGTTTTGATTAAATTGGCCCAGTGGTTTTAGAGGAAAATATTTTTAAAGAAAAGTTTACGACGGACGGACGGACGAACGACGGACGCCAAGTGATGGCAAAAGCTCTCCCTGGCATAGCCAGGTGAGCTAAAAATATAAAATTTTAAAAATTCGGTGAAAAAGGGCAATAACTCCTACAAGGGTTTATTGATTTTCTTCAAAATTTCAGGGTGGGTAGATCTTAATATGCTGAACATTTTTGCAATTTACACTTGACCTCTATCTGTTACCCTTTTTGAAATAAAAAATAAAAAATGCAAAAATTTTTTAAATTTTACGGAAAAAGGGCTATAACTCCCAGACGGGATTTCAGATTTTCTTCAAAATTGCACAGTGGGTAGATCTCATCATGCTCATCACTTTTACCCCATGTCAGAATCTGATATCTATAACGGTTTTTGAGTAATTTGAAAAAAAAACAGCAATTTACCCCTATGTTCTATTTTCAGTAACAGCGGCCATGTTGTTTGGTCTACGGACATAAAAATCACAAATTTGAAAGTGCATACCCTGGTGATAATTCAGGCCAAGTAGTTTCAGAGGAGAAGATCTTTAAATAAAAGTTAACGGACGGACGGACGACGGACGACCGACGGACGGACGGACGACGGACGCCGAGTGATGGCAAAAGCTCACATGGCCTTTGGCCAGGTGAGCTAAAAAGATAGCAAGAAGAAATATACACACCCTAAAAATAAATCGTCCATAACATTTCTTTTTTTATGTCAGCTGAATTCCATAAATTTATAAATTCCATGGGGCAAATAAGGACAAGTAGCAATGTGTTGTGATTCATTAAAGCCACGCATTTTTCAGGAGCAATTCCAGTTTAACACGTTTCATTTATGTTTTTACTGGTATATTCCTCCAAGAAAGGTGCATAAGTGTGTAACTGCAGTTTTCAACAGATTCATGTTTAACCCAACAATAAATGAGGGTGCGCTACGAACTTTTCACATCCAGCATTTCCTAACAATGAAGAAGAGTATTTTTATCTTTGTTGTACATATTAATGCCGTTTCCCCATCATATGTCACACCTATTTTCTACATGTTTAATATTCAACAATAGCAGAGACTGTGTGACCAAAGTCAGATTTGCTATCTTTTTAAACTAGATGAATCATTTTGCAAAAACACATAGAAAAACTAAAAGCATAAGGCGAGTACTTGCTTTGTCTTGTTAACAAGGCCCTGTTATTTTGATAACCTACAGAAAACTTGTTAAGTAATTTCTATATATTTAAATGCGAGTAAAATCTTTCTCAAACAAACACAATAATTGTCATAAGGTTTCATAATTCTTTTCAGCACATAAATGTTTTGCTAATATTCTGAAGAGTTCATATGGATTCTTTTCGAACCTTTTTTTAAGAGCGACTCCTATATTCTTTTTATTAACCAATGTCTATTTCTTTAAGATATAGGAAGGAAAAATGTCTTAGAGAAGAATTATAATACGAAAAGTGCGATATTGAAATACTACATGCAAAATTAAAAGTTAAACCATATTTTTCTTGGAACATTTTCGTAGTCGTCTACTGCGTGGTATTTTCAGAAATTTGTGTTTTGTATAGCTCGCTCACTGCATGAAATCAAGTGTTAGAGGAATGTATCTGATATCTTCATGAGCACCGGAAAAACTATTAACATTTTATCAAATGAGTCGATCTTTGACCTCGCGCTGATTAATAAGCAATGAAAGGATATGGAGTAAATGCACCTGAGACAAAGTCTCTTTAAATACATGTAAACAAAGAATGGAACAACTCTATCATTGTTGACCATCATCTTGAAGTCACCAAGAGCCCGCCAACAGCTGGCTTTGATCATACCTCACAACAAGTTCAAGGCGGCCTGGTAAGTTTGAATTTGTATATAAAAGGTCGCAATACCTTTACAGCTCTTGTTGAGCAATTCAAAACACATGTGAATATTGCAGGTAACTTAAGTCAACATTTTTGCTCACATTTGTTGTTAACACATAGATTTATATTATTTCATCTGTCTTTAAAGTATAAAAAGGTAACGACTGTAATAAAAATATGTTAACGACCTATGTATCTTCTCTGTATTCATAATTTATAAATTTTGGACATAATAAGAAAACAAATATACAAAAATACATATTTAATATATTCAACGTACCTTCTGCGAGTTCTGTTTCTTTTCCAACCGACTCACCTGCGTAAAAATAGACCAAAAATCAAAAATGAGAATATTTTTATATGAAAAAAAAAGCAATTTGAAATTTTGATTCGCGTTAAAAATTTGACATTTACTACCTTGTTCTATATATTATAAAGTGCATTTGGCCAGTATAGCGATTAAAAAAGACGTTAAAACGTCTTTAAACGCCACCACGAAGCTGGAGCCATTTAAAAGCCTTTTAAACTCACCGGGAGGAGTCTTCCCGCTAGATATCTATTCTTCATTATTTACTGGATATAGAACCATTCAATTTTCATTAAAAAAAAACCGAATTTTGCATAAATTACTTACCTATTTTTGCATGGATATCGATTGTTAAATTGAAAAATTGGGCCAATTGAAAGGTCAACTTTGCACAAAAAATTATATGCAAAAAAGTTGTTAACAGTATAAGACGTGGTGCTTATATATAAACCCTCGATTCTTTTTTTTTTTAATTGCAATGTGAAATACTTTTCAAATAAACAGAAAAAAAATGTTAGAATGCTTACATTAAAACGATTGAATGCTAAAGAGAAATATGTTCGAAGTGAAGTGGAAAACTACTCAACAATTCAAATCTGACTGTTTTACGTTTAAATATCAATGTCGATTAACAAACAATAAAATAAACCTAAAAAGTTCGTCTGTTGTATTTCATACTTACCATGATTAAAATGATTGATATTTCACTACTTTGAACAATCTAATAAAACTTTTTCTCATGCGTTTCATTTCTCAGATTTTATTGATGACACTTTGATGGACACATACGGATTCTATGTAAACGATGAATTATGAGCTACGACTATAGCTGTTTATAAATAAACGTCTTATTGTTTAATTAATACAAAAGTAATTATTCAAACACAAAATGCCAAATTGAGAAAAAGCAAATTTCTCTTTGAACTTTTCATGATCAATTTTGCATGGTATTTTCAAACATTCCCGTTTCGCGTAGCACGCTCATTATTTTATTTTCTGTGCAGTCTTGTAGTCTTTTGACACCAGGAAGCATTTTGAACAAAGAACTTGTAGGCTAGCCAACTGCTAGATGATAGTACATAAAATCTGCAAATGAATAACAAACCAACAACCAAACCTCATTAATCCAGAGTACATTGAAATGTAAGGATCAAATATAGAGGGACAACATAAACAACGATGACAAAACAAACAGAACATTTTCTAAATGCCCCATAGAAACAGAACTGACAGTGCAAACCCCTTAAACAGAATATCATCAGGTGCTCTGGATCCAGGGCCCGTGTTAATGAAACTATCTTAAGATATGTCCTAAGACATGTCTTAGGACATATTTAAGGACACTGTTAGAACCATCTTATGACATGTCTGAGATTGTAAAACAAAGCTATCTTAGGACTATCCTAGTTTAGGATGTCCTAATTAATGTACTATAAAAATATTATTAAATTATTTCAATAAAAAGATGACCAAAATAAGAAAATACCGAAGTAACTGTTTATAACAGTTGTAAACTTTAAAATGAAGTATTGAATTCATTTTTTTAGATATTTTTAGAATAGCTTTGTTGATACTAATTGTGATAACTATAAAATCATGTATGAAATCAAATCGCATCAAAATATAATGAAGGAAAGTTGAATACAAATCAATTCATGTATTATATACATGTAGTTTACATAACTGAACTGTCATCAAGATGTTATCGTGTAATGTCACAACAGGGTCAAAGGATAAAATCGTACCTGTAACTAATAATTTGATCAGTCGTTCCTAAATCTAATGTACTGAAGTGGAAAGTAGTGGTTTTTAACCTAAGACACTCTTAGGACACCTCTTTTGGTGTCTTAAATTTAGGATTGATTTTAGGATATATCTTAATTTAGGACCCGTTCGTTAACCTGACTTAGGACTAAAATATGTCATAAGACCATCTAAAGACATATCTTAGTCCTAAGATAGCTTCGTTAACACGGCCCCAGTATTTTAATTTGCATTAGAATCTTATCGATAGAGTCGACTTTTGAGCCCCTGTTCATTTTCTGAAGGTTTTACTACTTTTAAAGTTACTATTGTGCAGCTTAATTTACGAAATCTTAGATGTGACTCAAAGCTCATATTTCTGCAAACACTTGACGTGAACACTTTTATTTTTGGAAACCTTCATTTATTTATAACCGCATCGTTTTTGTGCTGATCTTTTGCAATTTTTGAGCACTAAACAGAGTAAAAAAATTATGTTGATCTGTAAAATTTTAAAAGAATAATCAATTTAAACAAAGCTACAAATTTGAACAAACTACTCACAATTAAATATCGGAATCATTCGCTTCTATGTTCCAGCAAAGTAAGTGAGAACCGAACCGTCAATCAAAAGAACGAACAATCCATGGATATTCCAGCAAAATATTCCTTCTCGACGACCATGAACAAATATTGAATATGGAAAACACATATGTAAAAAAGCAGAATAACACTGAATAATCAAATATTGATTAAAAAACAGAATGGACCATGTAAAATATTTGGTTGCGGCATTGTGGATAAATTATGGATCTGTATACCTTAAAAGAATCAATTCATACCAATATATGAGTTTTAACAAACTACCAGATATCTAATATAGAAAACATTATTTTCTGTTGTGGTGTACTTGTTTTTGAGAGAATATATCGTATTGATACACTGTCAAAATTTCAAATTTTGGCAATCTATTTTTTTTTTTTGCAATTTCCAAATGTTATTCTGACCATTTCGTTTATAGTGCCTACATCTCTTGTTTTTATTATGTCAAGTTTTCTTGCATTTGACTCGATGAAAGCCTTGTGGTTGTCTTTATGATGTGATTGTCTTTTATGAGTCTTTGTCGAGCAACGGATGAAAGCAGTTGTAAGAACATTTTGCCAGTTAATTTTATGTTTGTTGACAGCCTTGCATCCATGAATAGAAGAGAAGATACACGGATTTAGCGTTGCTCGACATTTAGCAATGAATTCCGCTCAAACCGGTGCTAGGGCCGTCTTGAACTTATTGTGAGGTATGAGGATAGCACATTGATAAAGGCCTCATGGTGACATCAAAACGAAAAACAACAATAAAAAGGTTGTTCCATTGCTTAGTTCAATCATGTATTGGTAGAGACTTGTCCCATGTGCATTTACTTTATCCTTATCCTTTCATTATTAATTTTAATAATGCACCAACAAAATATATTTTTCAGACAATCTTAGAAAATATCTTACTTCAAATCTCCTTTTCATGTTTTTTTAATAATTTATAGATCGTTGCTCACCGTCCTATCAGTAACAAATGTACCATTTCCAGAACAAGAACTAACCCTTAAATGCAATCAATATAGGGTAAAAGAAAACGCAATGCGATAAAATGAATAATTACAGTGCTTTCACCATGAACAGGAGGTATATGCAAGCTTATGAAGAGAAAAGGGACAGTTTCCTCAATCCAAACTAATACAATCAAAGGGAAGACTGAAAAGATGTAGTTGTAACAAGTATCAAGCATTAAATAAAAGTTTTTTTTCGTTTATTCGTTTATTGAACAATAAAGTTAAATATATCCAATCTGCTAAACATACCTATTATTTCTCTTTCTTCCTTTACCGGACCACCTGTGTAAAATAAAATCAAAATGATATCATCTATCTAATTAAAAAATATCAATTTCCATTTATTTGTATCTAATTATTCTTTGTTTGTAGTGATATTTTGTATTTTTGTGTATAATAATATGATTTGACTGTTTCCACACCTTTTATCATTCGATTCTTAAAGGACGGCAAAAAGAAGGTTGATTGATAAACAACGGCAGTGAAATTACAAAGGAACTAAAGACGTATTAAATAAAAATCTATCATTCTATATATGCTTTAACTGTCTACGACCTTTCAATGCCAATTGCTGTAGAGTTGCTACCGGACACAACGGCAATGGAAGGGGAGGTTTCGTATGCTGTAAAACCGGTTTAACCCGCCATTTCTTTTTTGAAATGCCTGTACCAAGTGAGGACCATTGCGATCGACAATTTTTCCGGTGGTTGCCACCTGATTTGTCTTTTTGTCTCATGGACGGCTCTGTTAGGTAATTTTGTTATTACCTGATTTTTGGCTTTTCTATTTAGATCCTTTTGGTTAATTGTTCTCTATCAGCTTTTACATGTTTTTAGTAAATGGACTTCCAAATGTTTTGGTTTTATCTGCACTGATGAGACATAAGTTGTCGAAATGCGCATATGTAGAAAATAAATTGACAGTAACCTCGGTATTTTGTTATTTATATCTTATATTTGCCACATTCGGTATTAATGTCATGGTCGAAAATCATTTCGTCATGTGTCACCATATCTTACCTCTCATCAGTATAGCTTTCAGCACTTAAAATTAGAAATAAATAATTGTTTGACCGAGGGAAAATATCTCCGTGAAATTTACATTTGTGGTATTGACAAAATTTACAGTTTTTGCATCTGAATTCCAGACGTATCAGTCCAGTTACTAACAATCCATTTTTTTTTTACAATTGCACGATCTTTTTTTTTCACATTAAATTTAGGGAGAACGTGTTTATGAGTGAATAGGAATAATTGGTGTAAATGACAGAAACAGTTTTTGTTTTGTCTTAATCAGCTATATCATGGATTCTGCTATTGAGTGCAATACGATTTTTATATATTATAGTATGTAAGAACTGAATTATTAAGAGTATTTAAAAATTGGAACCGTTTATGTATGTGTAATCTATTGATGAAAGGTTATATTTATGTTTTGTACAGGACTACTATTGTAAAGAATGATATGGTTATCTTTTTAATGAACAACTTTAAAATATCTAATGCGTCGAACAAACCAGTGAATTGCTTTTCTTCTTCTACTGGACTACCTGTGCAAAAAAAAACAAGACAAAAATCAAACTGAGAATATCTAACTCATTGTAAAAACAGAAATGTGAAATTTTGATTTCAATAATAGAAATAATAATAGTAATAATAATAATAACTAGATTTGCAATTTCAAGCAATAGCTGATGTCGCCCCTGGCAGCAATTTTGATGATTCCATCCTGTTCGCTGCATCAAAATCCCTCTTGAAATAAATTTTCATTGAAATCCGACAATGTTGAAATTTTGACGTATTTTGGCGGCCATCTTGGAAATGGCGGCCATTTAAATTTTTTTTTCGCATAAATTCCTTCCTCTCATCTTATTGAACATTTACACAAAAAAGTACAGAAATTTTTATTTTCATAATGCAAATACTTCGAATAAATTTTCTTACAAATCGGAAGAAAAGATACACAGTGAAATATTTATCTAATGAAAAAAATAGCAAAGTAAAATCTTGATATTAATAATATTCAACAATATCGAGATCATGTGACCCAAATTAGGTTACTTCCTTGCCAAACAAAATGAATTATATAAGAAAATAGATACACGCAATGTAAACATAAGGCAATATGTCATTATCTGTTTAAAGCAAAATTTCTGTTTAAAGCAAAACGATGATATAAATCAACGTATTTAAAGTTCTCAAAAGAAACACTGACAAAAAATTAGGTAAATGAAATATTTAAAAAAAAGGATAAAATATTATCATAAATTTGTCTTCTAAGTGGCATTTTCAGAAATTCGTTTCTTTTTTTTTAGTAAAATGCTCTTTATTTCGTTTTCTATGCACTCGATTTTACAGGTCATTGCCTTTTAATAAAAAAAAATTAAAGACGATTTTGTATATATATATATGTATCTGAAGTTATCATTTAGCAATAACCTAATATTGGATTAGAAATAGAGAAAGGCGAACTTTAAGCTTTGTTTGATCGATTGTAATCATATATGAAAAGGTTTTACTACTTCTACATGTATGATTTAGATTTAAACGTAAACGTATTTATTTTGTTAAATAGAAAAACAAAGGGGATCGGACACAAGTTTTACCAACTTATGAAGTCCTCTCCCAAATAGAATGTGTAATATTACATATAATATTTTATGTACTTTAACGATTCGAATTGTGCTGTTGAAAACTTATCTGTAATCTTTGACACCACTTGAGGACTACATTGTTTTGCGATACAATACACCGTGTTCATTTTTTTAACCTGGCTTTGAGAATGTAAAAATTAAGATATGTCAAAAACAAAATTTCGGTGAAACTGCACATGAGCATTCTTTGTATTGACACCTTGCAGTTTTGAAGAATGACCATTTTCTCCAGATCATTGTATTTGCTGTATACGTATCGTTATGGGCTAAATTGTTAGAACAACGTTTCATGGGCAACCATTAAAAGTTTTAATCATTACTGCATGACAAATACAATGTCGCTGATTCAATTACGGTTATGGCATAAAGATGGGAAATTGATAATTGCTTAAAAGAAACTTCTCCTTGATGGCATAATAATGGTGTTCATGGATTTTGTTATGCCATTGTGGATAAAATGTTGATCTTAAAAGTCAAATGATACAAATATATAAGTTTGAACAAATAACCTAACATTTAATATATATTCTCACATTGCAACAATAAAAAATATATAATTTTTAAAAATCTTAAGGAATCTTTCACTTTAAATCTAAATTTCTTCTTTTGAACAGATTTAATAAGCATTTTTTATTTACATAGCAATCTTCATTATATTTATATCGAAAGTTAAGCATTTTTAATAAGTTTAACAGACCTGTTAGTTCTGTTTCTTCTCTTACCGGTCCATCTGTGAAAAAGAAATTGAAACGAGATAATCTCTCTTATCTTTCCCTTTAAAAGCTTATGAAGATTGTTGTTTTGGTCGGATTAGGCTTAACTGTCGAATTTGGGACGTGACGGATGTCTTTTAAGAAGTTTGAAATGCTTACTCTACCGGTGCACATGATCTCACCCATGGTTTTTTAATTCTTTTTTTTACATTGACAGTTTAGCTCTCACTTTTTGTGATTTAATAGTATTATGAAATTTGAATACCAATTTTTCACTATATAACATAGATCGCTTGATAAAAACAAATTTTCTACACTCAATTGATTATTTACCAAAATATACAGAAACGCTTTGAACATAACGGAGTGTATTGCTTTCTCTGATCAATGAAAACAAGGTGCAATTTATATTATGATCTTCAGCAAAAATCTTTATCTGAGTTGTAAACACGATGCTTGTTAAAAATGTTGGCATAAAAATAGTCTTAATAGTACCAAGAGGAAGTTTTGAATTGGAGTGGAAAAATGAATAAAATCTCATTCGTAGCACGGCAGTTTACAATCACCCAATGCTTAGATAGAATAAAAGACTAAGTGTTTGTTTTTGATTAATATAGAAATAAAGGAGACAATCTGAAAAATATTCACTGCGAAGATGCCAAAATTATGTAGAATTCAGATTTTTTCAATCCTGTGTTTCTTGAATAATGGTCATATTCTTAATCAAAACATAACTTTTGTTTTAATTATTAAATCAACAGAAGCTTAAAAAAAGAAAATGGCTCTTTATTTTTCTTAGATATGGTGTACTTGTACATGAGATAATTTCTCATGTGTACACTTTGTTTAATTACTATTATCTAAATTTATGTAAA